>CM020183.1:868659-977220 GCA_009805545.1 Oryza longistaminata
CAATCTTTGAAGGGTAATATCTCTCATATCATGTACTACTTTTAAAAATCGTTTGCACCATGATGTTAGAAAAAAGTGATTATGAAAAGTAGATCCGATATGACTATATTATGACTACATTTCAATATTGTTACTGCAAGTAATATATGGTGTTACTGCACGATGAATATCACGTTACTACGTCGTTTGGAGACGACAACTGAGAAGAGTGGAGGTGGTGGGAAAGTCACAGGCGGGTTTGACCGACTTGGGAGACCTTTGACCGAGGTGGGAGGTGGGTTTTGCCCCATTGGAGGGAGGAGAAGTGGGTTGGAGGGAGGGTGTAGAATAGTTTTTTTATAGGGAAAATTGGAACCATGCCATTATAATTTTGCAAAGTTTGAGATATGCCATCGGTATCTCAATAACATGTAGAACCCACGTGAGTCAATGACATGTGGGTCAGGATGGCATATCTCAAATTTTGCAAAATTATAATGGCATGGTTCCAATTTTCCCTATAAAAAAACTATTCTACACCCTCCCTCCAACCCACTTCTCCTCCCTCCAATGGGGCAAAACCCACCTCCCACCTCGGTCAAAGGTCTCCCAAGTCGGTCAAACCCGCCTGTGACTTTCCCACCACCTCCACTCTTCTCAGTTGTCGTCTCCAAACGACGTAGTAACGTGATATTCATCGTGCAGTAACACCATATATTACTTGCAGTAACAATATTGAAATGTAGTCATAATATAGTCATATCGGATCTACTTTTCATAATCACTTTTTTCTAACATCATGGTGCAAACGATTTTTAAAAGTAGTACATGATATGAGAGATATTACCCTTCAAAGATTATTTTTTTAAATTTAACTCTCCACATGCAGTAATACTATATCATATGTATTACTACTGTCTGCAATGTGTTACTGCAATCACATCATACCGTTACCACAAGATGTAGTAACGATTATAAGTTTCACAATAACACACTGTTACTGTGATTTCTTGATAACGTTACTGCAAGAATATGTATGGTAAGAAAAAAAAAGTGCAGTAACATGGAAAGAGGGGAATTGGCTCGGTTTACTCGTGGGGCAAGGGTAGAGAGAACCGTTAATGATTTGTCTTTTGAAATTTAACTCTTCACAAGTAGTAATACTATATCATAAGTGTTACTACTATCTGTTGTACATTACTACAATCCCATCATGATGTTACTATGAAAGTGTGGTAAATACTAACTAGCTAGCATGCTTTATTTCCCGTTGGACAAAAATGTTTGTCTTGCGAGTGCACAAAAAATGTTGGAACTTAAAATAAACTATAACTAGTTGAAATGGATATATATGAATAAAACAAATTTAAAATTATCTAACAAGCATAAAATAAAATACATGCACGTTGGTGAAGTCGATCGTACATATAAAACTAGCTAGCTAGCTAACTAAGCAGCCCTACTAAAATATAGCATGGCAGGTATATAGCAGCTATATACTCCCTTTGTTCCAAATTATAGGACACCCATAATTTTATAGAAAAATCAACATTTAAAATCTTTGACTAATAATTAAACCAATAGTATATATATGATATTATATTCGTATTTGAAAGTGCTTTCAGCCACTAGTAATATATTATGAAAGCGATCAATGGTCAAAGTTATGCATTTTTGTAAGACTGTAAAAAACTAACATGGCCTATAATTTAGGAAAGAGGGAGTATCAGTTTTATTTATGAGATTTTGGAGCTCTCCGTTTGTTCACACGCATAATAATATAAGAGATTTTAGAGTATAAACGCTAGGCTCTTCTCATTCTGTATTTTTTTTCCATCTTATCTCTAATCATCCGGTCTCAGCCCAAATGAAAGTCATCCTAGTTTTTTCTTCACCCTTAATCTCTCTAAAAATGCTCTAATATAAATCCCTTTGATTTATGGACGGGGGAGTATATGCGTTTAAGTTGTGCTACTAGCTGGGTTGTCAAAGGTTTTTAAGGATCAACTTATAGTTGATGATGAATAGCGCGCTTTTACCAATTAACTGATTTTAACTTTGGGGACCTCGCCTTTCTAAAAGAAAAAAAGAAAATAAGCCTCTATATGAGAGGAAGAGACATATATCTATCGTGCCAAAGATATCGATCTGTAGTAGTTTGCATCGTTGCACTGCATGTACGTACCTCCCAGAGCTAAAGCATGCAAAATCTTGTTAATCACCAAAGCCATGTTGCATGCATGGCAGAGCTAGCCAAGCAAAGGCAAGTAGTATCATATGCGAATTGTGCTATACAAGTACAGTAGTAGTGCATATTTAGTCCTTGGTACTATACTTCATCCATTTCATAATGTAAGATTTTCTAGCATTATCCATATTTATATAGATGTTAATGAATCTAAATATATATATATATATGTATCTAAGATTCATTAACATTTATATGAACTAAGAAGAAAGCCCACGCACATGCGCGGGCAATTTTTTTTTATAAAGCACTACTGAAAAAGTCATATATCATCGTAAAATACTAAAGATTACCTCGTAACCTTACCGTAAAAGAAGAAAATATTTATACCGTGAAATAGACCATAGATTTTGATATACTAAATGACAATGTCTATCATATTCAAACAAAAATCGCTTTGTTTCGGTTATATGTAAACTTACCTATCATCATCCTTTGTAAACATAATATGATTGTTGATTTTTTTTTCTTTTATTATACATCTAGACATCTAGTTTACCTATACATGTTCATGGGTAATATACAAAGGAATACTCTATATTGTCAAAATTATTTGTATTAATTGTTAGCACAATTTATATGAGAACAACATAATTAAAAAAGATAAAATATGGTTTCATATGACATTTTGGATTTTAAGTATGTATGTAAGTTTTTTTTTCGCGAATGGTAGTCTCTCATATCTACATACTATTTCATGTTTTTTTGGACAAATATTTTTCTCTCATAGGAGGTAGGGTGTGTATATGTGCATTGATAGGGTGGGTGTGCACACGTTTATATGACCGCCTATGATTGCCTTTTACATTGTTAGTTAAAAATAATAATTTCAAGAAAATTGGCGAGGGTGGCATGAAGCAGCGCCATGGCAGTGCGGCTTCTTCGTCAACCTCGCAAAGAGTGGTCGCTACATATTATTGATGCGAAAAATACACACTGGCCTGAAAGATCTGCTTAATTTCAGTGCAGGTTTAAAATCTTGCCTTTAGGTTCGTGAGCGTGCCAGTTGATTTGATCCTACAATCAACAAGAAAGAAAGACGAGAAAACCACAGTTAAATCCGTAAATGATAGCCGATCGGGTAGTTACCGATGACGTATCATTTATCTCTGAGCCGATGTCATGCCTGAATCGATCGGCAATAATGAATAGATAAAATAAGACTAAATCTACTCGATCGGCTGTAGATATTAATAGTTTGGATAAGACAAATGGTCAAACGTTGATTAAAAAGCCAACGACGTCATACATTAAAATACTGAGGGAGTACTTTTTTTCCCGATTGTGCGTACGTACATGAGTTTTCTTTTTTTTTTCCCGTGGTGCGTACATACGTGAGATTTTCCTTTTTTTTTTTCATTGTGCGTACATACCTGACGTGAGACTTTCTTTTCTTTTTTTTTTCCCATTGTGCTACGTAAGTAGGAAGCAAATAGATCTAATCTAATGGTCTAAAATAACGGGTTCACCAATTTAAATGAAAATTGACGGTGAGATTATAAAATACCACGTGGCAATCTAAGAGCGTTTGTAAGAACGTCATATGGCGGTTGAGGAGTGTTTATAGTAAGATTAATGGAATTTTATAATATAATATAATATAATATATGTGAGCAATACTAGAAAGCCTTATATTATGAAATTAATGGAGGGAGTAGTAGCTAGACTAATCACAATCTTTATTAGAATCGTTTAAGACACGTGAAATGAAAGTTAATTATCAAGGACACCGACCGGCCAGGGACCGCTGATCGATCTCCATGCATGGCTGAAGAAAAAGCAAAAAAAAAAGAAAAAAAAGAGAAGGAATGATCATTCAAGGAGGATTAATACCAAGACATGGATCTAAGCAACGTACCATACGCATATAACATGGATGGATGGATCGATCGATCAGTCATGGCGTGAAATTAACTAAAGCATATATATGCCCATGATCATCGAATAAATGCGATGATCAATATGTTATGTATATATATAACGGCATGCATAGAATTGAAGCTAGTTAGGTAGCTAGCAGGCGTAGCATATAATTAATTAGCCTAAAAAACCCAAATTAAGATGGGCAGTAGTACCAACGGTGGTGACAATGGTACGCAGTACTGCATAGACATGATCTTGGCCAACTATGTCCAAAACCTGACGTCATCCTACGCCAACAAGAGCAATGAGACCTCCATTGTTGCCACCTCCTCCGTCATGTTCATCCTCGCCTCCCTCTTCTTCATCCTTAGCCTCTTCAGCCGCGTCTCCGACGTGAGCGCGGTGCTCAACCCCACCGTCCGCCTCTTCCTCTCCACCTCGCTCTCCCTCTTCCTCCCCGTCATGTCCTACCTCTTCTCGGAGGCCAAGAACGACGACGCCGCCGCCACCGCGGGTAGCTCCGGCCAGCAAACGGAGCTCTCGCTGCGGGCACGGACGATCCTCATGTGGATGCTTCTCGTGGAGCTCCTCCGCACCAAGGTGGAGACCGTTCTTGTCATCAACACTGGTGCTAAAGGATACTCGAGCACCATCGAACAAGCTAGCCGCATCGCTTGGCAGGGCTACCTCATCTTCTTCAACCTCAAGAGCTCTGGCCAGAAGGTGGTCTTTGGCTTCTTATGGGTGATCGCTGCTTCCCAGCTATTTCAGAGGGTCACCATAAATGAGGTCCTCAAGTCCTCCTATGCCTATGGCAAGAACGCCCAACGTCTCCACTCCTACATGGCTCACATACTGCAACATCGTCGAGATGATCCCGACGATGTAGCAGTAGCAGTAGCAGATCATCAAGGAGGAGGAGGAGGAGCCCAGCTGCTGAAGAATTGCGAGTACGCCGTGATGGGAGAAGAAGAGTTGGAGATGGAGGCTGGGCCGCCGGAGGACTGCGAGCTTAATATCCAAAAGATCATCATCTCTGCAACTGCAACTGCAACGACGGAAACGGATGTCATCACCGTTGGCAAGATATGGTCCCTCGCGGAGGTGAGAGACTCTCCTCTCCAGAGAGACCACAGGCTCAAGAGGCTGTGCCTCTCCTTTGCACTCCACAAGCTGCTGCGTCGTCGCTTCGAGAATTTCCGCTTCACCGACGCGGAGGTCCGTGACTGCCGTCACCTCATCTTCAGAGGCCTATGCAGCGACGGCACGGACAGGGAAGCCATCGCGGTTGCGCTGTTCCAAGTGCTAAGGGACGAGATGCATTTCGTCTGCGAGTACTACAACTCTGTCCTCCCCGTTGTGCTCTCCAGCCCCTTCTTCCTCCTAGCCAACTACCTCATGTCTCCCATCCTCATTTTGGCATTCTTCCTCCTCACATTCATCGCTTGCAACAATGGAGACTGGCCCTACGCGATCTACAGCATCACAACTGACAACCTACTTCTACGGACCGGTATCAACTACACGGTCAGATGCCTTTTCCACTACATTAGAACATCGCCGCCAGTACTCTACTCCACCGTGGACCTCGCCATCACCCTTCTTCTAGTGCTGGCTAACATCTATGAGGAGATTTGGGAATTCATTGTCTGCATCCTCTCTAACTGGTTCATGGTGTCTTTGATCCACCTCTATGCTAGGAACCCACAGAGGAGCCGTCTAAGCCCCACTTTCAAGGCCATCATCAGGAGGATCATATGGGTTAGGAACCTAATGAGCCAACCTAGGCTGCAGTTCAACCAGTTGTCCATGCTAGGAGGAGGTTTTCTCCCTTGCCGTCACCCTTTCTTGCTGCAACCCAAGATTGTACCCAAGGAGGTGAAGAAGTCCATCATGGAGTATCTGATGAACCACATTGACGGCCATGCCCCACTAAGCAATGGATGGTCCACGATGCAAGCAAACTACCCCGAGTACCACTCTAAGCTCTCATGGGTGTGCCACAACGACAACGTCACGGAGGTGATGCTCACCTGGCACATCGCCACCACCATATTGGAGGCCAAATTCCCCAAGCAGACATGAGCAACAGCTTCTTCTCAAGCTCACCACACGGTGGCGACGACGCTGTCCAAGTACTGCGCATACCTGGTGGCCTTCAAGCCAGAGCTACTCCCCAGCAACCTAGATGGGACACAGCAAATGTATGGCGCCCTGAAGAAGGAGCTGAAGGCGACACTCGGATGCTGGCGCTACTACTTCCCAAAGGAGATTGTGGGACGACGAGTTGCGGTCGAGAAATTGATGCAAGACGAATCCCAGGGGAAGCTAGAGGGGAAGATGCCATTGATGTGCAAGGGTGCCAGGGCTGGAAGGATTCTCTTCGAGAAGGCTACGCTCGTCGACAACGAGGCGCCCGTGTGGGAGGTACTGGCTCACATCTGGACGGAGCTCATTGTGTTCATAGCGCCATCAGGCGACGATGAGGTGCAGGTGAAGGCACATAGGGATGCATTGGGGCAAGATGCTGGGGAGTTCATCTCTGTGCTCTGGGCACTCACTACGCATACAGGTGTGACACGCCCGTGCGTTAAGCCGTGGGCATTAATCCCGGTCGAAAATCTAGCTTGACGCCAAGGACACCGGCCGGCCTGTTTGATTTATTGGTTTGGTTTATGCTAGCTTAATTTAACCAGAAATATTGTGTCTGTGTGTGTGTGTGTTTATATGTTGGATTGCTTGTTTCTTCAGAAGTAAAGTTTGGTCATTGCATGTGACATATGTATTTTTCTTTAAAAAAATTATCTTGGTTGTTTTCATTTTAATTACTTTTTTGATCTCTCACACACACACCGGAGATCAGTGTGCGTCTGTGCGAGCGTGCCTGTTTGGTTTCTATTTACTTCGATCATATATAGACAAGTTAACTATATTATATATGTGCTAGCTATTTCATCTAACACTAGACTCTGCATTGAAAATATGTGTTTGCATTCGTGACAAAACAATATGAACTGTAGTTCATATATACAGACTTGAATACTTGATTACGTGGCGGTCTTCTCGTTTGATCTTTAATTTTGGACGGACTATCTGGCAAACTAAACCTGGTGGTTGCGCTATCTATCTCTAGGTGCATGTCAACTGATTGCTAGGTTGCTGAGTCTTTTTTTTGGAACTTATTCATGTTTCGATACATCCACATGCACGCATGACATGTAAAATGCGCACAACCATTCGCACTATTCTTGTCTAAATTTAGCTAATTTATGCACAACCACAAATTAAACGTCTTATAAATAAGGAGCATTTGCTCCGCTTCCAAATCACCTCCACTTTCAAGGCCTCCTCGATCGATTGATCAATCGATCGATCGAATTGATCGATTAATCTCCTCCTCCACCAACCAATAATCCAGTTGCCTCTATTGGCCGCTCGTTGCGACCACGCCACTACAGTCGGGGCAACCATGGGTGCTTGTGCAACCAAGCCCAAGATGCTCGAGGGAAAGGCTCCCGAGGAGGCCACTCCCATTGAGGCAGCACCCAAGGTTGCCCTTGAGACCACAATGATCTCCAATAAGGAGGTTGTGGCTGATCAAGCACCTGAGAAGGTAGTGGAGGAGGCCACCGCGATGGCAGAGTTACCACCAAATGATGATGCCATTGTCATGCAAGACAAGGAGGAGGAAGTTGAAGAAAAGATCGTCGAGGAGGAGAAGCCTTCGGCCCCAGCTGCAGAGGTGAACAATACCGAGGTGGTCAAGGAGACCATAGAGGTAAAGAACACCGAGGTGGGCAAGGGGACCACAGAGGTGAAGAACACCGAGGAGGAGAAGCCAATTCAGAGCTGATAAGACCATGTAAATTGGCTCCATGATTATATATGCTCATCCTTATGCGTGTAATCCATTAGGGTTGGCATATATGTCTAGCTCCATGTGACATGGATTAACCATGTAATCTTTGATGTCACCCCTTTTTCCTCCACGGGATCTTAATGAAAAACAATGAACATATGTCGACCATCTAATTAAGGATAAATCAGTTGCACCTATATTGGCAGTACATGGCCAAGGTCCCAAAAAGAAGGAACTTTTTTCATACACATGATCACAAAATCACATCTCATGTGTGGGAACATGTCATGCATGTGCATTTAGGGTGCACTTACCATGCATATCAACTAACAAATATGTGAACATCAATAAATTTGATATCAAAAAATTGATCGATTGACCTGAACTGTTAAAATACATTTAGGAATTTTACCTTTCACATTCTAGTTATATTTTAAAAAATAATCAAAACGTGAACCAAGAACAAGTAGAATTCACACCCAAAATTAAAACAACAACGCAAACCTATATATATGCTTTCACGTCTAAGCCGCCTGTAAAACAAATTGATTGGAGCTTGCGAAAAATATTTCTATAGTAGTGACTAGGCATTTAAATTTAGTAAACCTAACTTAATGACATTGTCAAATTGTAAATTATAAATAATTTGAAAAGGGTAATGTAGCACTATTAGCAATCATCCACAAGGCTCAAGACCAAACACAATCATTTAAATTCTTTGTTTGGATCAAGTCATGATTAGAGCCTAGAGCCTAGATGCAGCAATGAACCACAGATAATGAGTTTCACAATACCTGAAGTTTCATTGGTAACTTAAATGGTATGGATGATCAACTCGATCGAATTTCAAATTGGTAAGGAGGTTTCATCAAGATGTCCACAAATATATTGCGTTGTGCAACAATGTATAATGTTTTTTTTTCTTGCAACTGAAAAATCTACATATAATGTCTAAATCTTATTGCTGACATTTATATATATATATATCCACACATAGATGTAGTTTCGAATGTTTTTTGTAAGCTTTGCAAATTTATGTCTGAATTTTTTTATACTTATTAAGTGCATTAAATGGACATACTTGGGGTGTAAGAATGACCGCTACAGGATAGACTAAAGACTGAAATGAGCTGAACTGAAATACCCTTTTTTTTTGCTCTTAACTTTAATTTCTGGTTTTCCCAAAAATGTTTTTGTCATGGTTACGGATAAGGCATACCTCCTATAAGAGTTCAAATCAATATTGTAACACCTAGCACAACCATTGCTAGTAGATGGGTTGGAAGGATTAGAAACCACATTTGGTTGAGAGGTGCTATTCCAAAGAGTGTCAAATTGAACTTCAAGATCTTTATGACTTTTGTCTAAATTAACAAATTTCTCTTGAAGAGTTTCATTGACATCTCTAAGGCTAGCTAAAGAACCATTAGCCAAATTAAGCTCATTAGCTACTTGTTCACTTTTAGCACATTCTTTAGCTAAGCTCTCCTCTAAGGCAAGGTTTCTTTTCTTCTCAAGAATAAGCAATTCTTCTTGCCTTTCGAGAGATTGTTCTTTACTATCCAAAGCTCTCATTAACTTAGCCAAATGTTGCATAGCGGGTTTGCTAAAGCTCTTAAGCACATCATCTAATTCATTATCACTTTCCTCATCACTAAATCATCATCAAGAGATGTGTGAGAAGGCTTTTGAGTCATCACCTTGCGGCCTTGGGCCATGAAACATGAGTAGTGGTAGGAGTCGTCGTCGTCATCACTCAAGTTGTTGAAGAGACGCTCCTTGCTTGAAGAAAATGACTTGAAGGCGACGATAGCAACACCACCTTCTCCAACCTTGTCTTTTGGCTTGGGCTTGGGCTTGACCTCGAGATCTTCTTCATCTCCGGAGTACCACACCTCCGCCATGTGTGTCTCCGCCACATGAGCACGCTCCGGTTTCTTCTTGCCTCCCTTGGCTTTAGCTTCATTTGACTTGGGACAATCGGCAATGAAGTGACCATATTCGCCACAATTGAAGCAAGCTCTCTTTGATTGTCTCTTTCCCTTGTCATCATCCTTCCTCCCTTTGCCATAGCCACTCTTGCGAAGAAAGTGCTTGAATCTCTTGACAATAAAAACCATCTCTTCATCTTCACTTTCTTCACAACTTGACTCTTCTTCTTGTTTTGCCTTCAAAGCCACTTCTTGATTTTTGATCATAGCAGCATTCTTCACCATTTGCCTCACTTCACGAGCTTTCTCTTCTTGCATCTCATGAGACACAATTCTTCCAAGAATATCACTTGGGGTGAGCCTCTTGAAGTCTTTCCTTTCCCGTATCATTGATACAAGAGTGGGATTTCTTGGACCAAAAGCACGGAGAAGTCTCTTGACCACAAAATGATTTGTCATATCCTCACTCCCAAGTCATTTGATCTTGTTGACAAGGATCATCATCCTATCATACATCTCTTGAGGTGTCTCCTTGTCATCCATCACAAATCTTCCAAGCCTTCCTTCCAACAATTCAATCTTGGCCTCACGAACGGCGGGAGATCCCTCATGAGCCAATTGCAAAGTATCCCATATCTCCTTGGCCTCCTCAAGTCCATCAACCTTGTTGAATTCCTCCGGACTCAAGGCGGAGAGAATTGCATTTGAAGCTTGAGCATTGCAGTGGATGAGTTGCTCTTGCTCCGAAGTGAGCTCCATGTCATCATGGGGTACATCAATACCTGTACAAACAACTTTCCAAATACTTGGATGCAAAGAGATTAGATGCAACTTCATCTTGTGCTTCCAAGCGGCGTAATGTGTCCCATCAAATTGAGGAGCACGCCCGGAAGGCACGGAGACGAAGTTGTGAGAGGGAATGGTAAGTTTGCTGTAATCAAAAGGTATAGTAGCTCCCTTGGGTGATGTAGTTCCCTTGCTGCTCGCTCCATCTTCATTATCTTGCCTTTACGTTCGTGAGCGTGCCAGTTGATTTGATCCTGCAATCAACAAGAAAGAAAGACGAGAAAACCACAGTTAAATCCGTAAATGATAGCCGATCGGGTAGTTACCGATGACGTATCATTTATCTCTGAGCCGATGTCATGCCTGAATCGATCGGCAATAATGAATAGATAAAATAAGACTAAATCTACTCGATCGGCTGTAGATATTAATAGTTTGGATAAGACAAATGGTCAAACGTTGATTAAAAAGCCAACGACGTCATACATTAAAATACTGAGGGAGTACTTTTTTTCCCGATTGTGCGTACGTACATGAGTTTTCTTTTTTTTTTCCCGTGGTGCGTACATACGTGAGATTTTCCTTTTTTTTCATTGTGCGTACATACCTGATGTGAGACTTTCCTTTCTTTTTTTTCCCATTGTGCTACGTAAGTAGGAAGCAAATAGATCTAATCTAATGGTTTAAAATAACGGGACCACCAATTTAAATGAAAATTGACGGTGAGATTATAAAATGTCACGTGGCAATCTAAGAGCATTTGTAGGAACGTCACATGGCGGTTTAGGAGCGTTTATAGTAAGATTAATGAAATTTTAGTATATAATGGGAGTGGATTCTAATCCCTCGAGGGGACATTCCCTCGTATATCTTTTTCTTCTAAATTTGATGCAAATAGTTGTGAAAAATTCTGAAAAAAATTTACAATGTAGAGTATAATGATACATACTAGTCCACCAAAATTCATGTTCAAATTCGATCTACACATCGAGAAAAAAAAAAGACAAATTTATATATAAACAGTACGCTACTATTCATACGCTGAATTTGTCTTTTTTATATCTCGACGTGTGAGTTGAGTTTGGACTTAAGATTTTGTGGAGTTATATATATGTGTTGTATGAATGTTGTCAAATTTTTCAGAATTTTTCATAACTGTTTAGATGGTTTTTGAGCAAACGAGGGAACATCCCCTCGAGGGATTAGAATAGTTTCCCAATATAATATAATATATGTGAACAATACTAGAAAGCCTTATATTATGAAATTAATGGAGAGAGTAGTAGTTAGACTAATCACAATCTTTATTAGAATCGTTTAAGACACGTGAAATGAAAGTTAATTATCAAGGACACCGACCGGCCAGGGACCGCTGATAGATCTCCATGCATGGCTAAAGAAAAAGAAAAAAAAAGAGAGGGAATGATCATTAATCAAGGAGGATTAATACCAAGACATGGATCTAAGCAACGTACCATACGCATATAACATGGATGGATGGATCGATCGATCAGTCATGGCGTGAAATTAACTAAAGCATATATATGCCCATGATCATCGAATAAATGCGATGATCAATATGTTATGTATATATATAACGGCATGCATAGAATTGAAGCTAGTTAGGTAGCTAGCAGGCGTAGCATATAATTAATTAGCCTAAAAAACCCAAATTAAGATGGGCAGTAGTACCAACGGTGGTGACAATGGTACGCAGTACTGCATAGACATGATCTTGGCCAACTATGTCCAAAACCTGACGTCATCCTACGCCAACAAGAGCAATGAGACCTCCATTGTTGCCACCTCCTCCGTCATGTTCATCCTCGCCTCCCTCTTCTTCATCCTTAGCCTCTTCAGCCGCGTCTCTGACGTGAGCGCGGTGCTCAACCCCACCGTCCGCCTCTTCCTCTCCACCTCGCTCTCCCTCTTCCTCCCCGTCATGTCCTACCTCTTCTCGGAGCTTAGTATCCAAAAGATCATCATCTCTGCAACGACGGAAACGGATGTCATCACCGTTGGCAAGATATGGTCCCTCGCGGAGGTGAGAGACTCTCCTCTCCAGAGAGACCACAGGCTCAAGAGGCTGTGCCTCTCCTTTGCACTCCACAAGCTGCTGCGTCGTCGCTTCGAGAATTTCCGCTTCACCGACGCGGAGGTCCGTGACTGCCGTCACCTCATCTTCAGAGGCCTATGCAGCGACGGCACGGACAGGGAAGCCATCGCGGTTGCGCTGTTCCAAGTGCTAAGGGACGAGATGCATTTCGTCTGCGAGTACTACAACTCTGTCCTCCCCGTTGTGCTCTCCAGCCCCTTCTTCCTCCTAGCCAACTACCTCATGTCTCCCATCCTCATTTTGGCATTCTTCCTCCTCACATTCATCGCTTGCAACAATGGAGACTGGCCCTACGCGATCTACAGCATCACAACTGACAACCTACTTCTACGGACCGGTATCAACTACACGGTCAGATGCCTTTTCCACTACATTAGAACATCGCCGCCAGTACTCTACTCCACCGTGGACCTCGCCATCACCCTTCTTCTAGTGCTGGCTAACATCTATGAGGAGATTTGGGAATTCATTGTCTGCATCCTCTCTAACTGGTTCATGGTGTCTTTGATCCACCTCTATGCTAGGAACCCACAGAGGAGCCGTCTAAGCCCCACTTTCAAGGCCATCATCAGGAGGATCATATGGGTTAGGAACCTAATGAGCCAACCTAGGCTGCAGTTCAACCAGTTGTCCATGCTAGGAGGAGGTTTTCTCCCTTGCCGTCACCCTTTCTTGCTGCAACCCAAGATTGTACCCAAGGAGGTGAAGAAGTCCATCATGGAGTATCTGATGAACCACATTGACGGCCATGCCCCACTAAGCAATGGATGGTCCACGATGCAAGCAAACTACCCCGAGTACCACTCTAAGCTCTCATGGGTGTGCCACAACGACAACGTCACGGAGGTGATGCTCACCTGGCACATCGCCACCACCATATTGGAGGCCAAATTCCCCAAGCAGACATGAGCAACAGCTTCTTCTCAAGCTCACCACACGGTGGCGACGACGCTGTCCAAGTATTGCGCATACCTGGTGGCCTTCAAGCCAGAGCTACTCCCCAGCAACCTAGATGGGACACAGCAAATGTATGGCGCCCTGAAGAAGGAGCTGAAGGCGACACTCGGATGCTGGCGCTACTACTTCCCAAAGGAGATTGTGGGACGACGAGTTGCGGTCGAGAAATTGATGCAAGACGAATCCCAGGGGAAGCTAGAGGGGAAGATGCCATTGATGTGCAAGGGTGCCAGGGCTGGAAGGATTCTCTTCGAGAAGGCTACGCTCGTCGACAACGAGGCGCCCGTGTGGGAGGTACTGGCTCACATCTGGACGGAGCTCATTGTGTTCATAGCGCCATCAGGCGACGATGAGGTGCAGGTGAAGGCACATAGGGATGCATTGGGGCAAGATGCTGGGGAGTTCATCTCTGTGCTCTGGGCACTCACTACGCATACAGGTGTGACACGCCCGTGCGTTAAGCCGTGGGCATTAATCCCGGTCGAAAATCTAGCTTGACGCCCCGGCCTGTTTGATTTATTGGTTTGGTTTATGCTAGCTTAATTTAACCAGAAATATTGTGTCTGTGTGTGTGTGTGTTTATATGTTGGATTGCTTGTTTCTTCATAAGTAAAGTTCGGTCATTGCATGTGACATGTATTTTTCTTTAAGAAAAATTATCTTGGTTGTTTTCATTTTAATTACTTTTTTGATCTCTCACACACACACCGGAGATCAGTGTGCGTCTGTGCGAGCGTGCCTGTTTGGTTTCTATTTACTTCGATCATATATAGACAAGTTAACTAAATTATATATGCGAAGTATATATGTGCTAGCTATTTCATCTAACACTAGACTCTGCATTGAAAATATGTGTTTGCATTCGTGACAAAACAATATGAACTGTAGTTCATATATACAGACTTGAATACTTGATTACGTGGCGGTCTTCTCGTTTGATCTTTAATTTTGGACGGACTATCTGGCAAACTAAACCTGGTGGTTGCGCTATCTATCTCTAGGTGCATGTCAACTGATTGCTAGGTTGCTGAGTCTTTTTTTTGGAACTTATTCATGTTTCGATACATCCACATGCACGCATGACATGTAAAATGCGCACAACCATTCACACTATTCTTGTCTAAATTTAGCTAATTTATGCACAACCACAAATTAAACATCTTATAAATAAGGAGCATTTGCTCCGCTTCCAAATCACCTCCACTTTCAAGGCCTCCTCGATCGATCGATCGATCGATCGAATTGATCGATTAATCTCCTCCTCCACCAACCAATAATCCAGTTGCCTCTATTGGCCGCTCGTTGCGACCACGCCACTACAGTTGGGGCAACCATGGGTGCTTGTGCAACCAAGCCCAAGATGCTCGAGGGAAAGGCTCCCGAGGAGGCCACTCCCATTGAGGCAGCACCCAAGGTTGCCCTTGAGACCACAATGATCTCCAATAAGGAGGTTGTGGCTGATCAAGCACCTGAGAAGGTAGTGGAGGAGGCCACCGCGATGGCAGAGTTACCACCAAATGATGATGCCATTGTCATGCAAGACAAGGAGGAGGAAGTTGAAGAAAAGATCGTCGAGGAGGAGAAGCCTTCGGCCCCAGCTGCAGAGGTGAACAATACCGAGATGGTCGAGGAGACCATAGAGGTAAAGAACACCGAGGTGGACAAGGGGACCACAGAGGTGAAGAACACCGAGGAGGAGAAGCCAATTCAGAGCTGATAAACGACCATGTAAATTGGCTCCATGATTATATATGCTCATCCTTATGCGTGTAATCCATTAGGGTTGGCATATATGTCTAGCTCCGTGTGACATGGATGAACCATGTAATCTTTGATGTCACCCCTTTTTCCTCCACGGGATCTTAATGAAAAACAATGAACATATGTCAACCATCTAATTAAGGATAAATCAGCTGCACCTATATTGGCAGTACATGCCCAAGGTCCCAAAAAGAAGGAACTTTTTTCATACACATGATCACAAAATCACATCTCATGCGTGGGAACATATCATGTATGTGCACACAGGTTTAGGGTGCACTTACCATGCATACCAACTAACAAACATGTGAACACCAATAAATTCGATATCAAAAAATTGATTGATTGACCTGAACTGTTAAAATACATTTAGGAATTATACCTTTCACATTTTAGTTATTTTTTTTGAATAAGTAGAATTCACACCCAAAATTAAAACAACAACGCAAACCTATATATATGCTTTCACGTCGAGCCGCCTGTAAAACAAATTGCTTGGAGCTTGTGAAAAATATTTCTATAGTAGTGACTAGGCATTTAAATTTAGTAAACCTAACTTAATGACATTGGCAAATTGTAAATTATAAATAATTTGAAAAGAGTAATGTAGCACTATTGGCAATCATCCACAAAGGCTCAAGATCAAACACAATCATTTAAATTCTTTGTTTGGACCAAGACATGATTAGAGCCTAGATGCAGCAATGAACCACAGATAATGAGTTTCACAATATCTGAAGTTTCATTGGTAACTTAAAATGGTATGGATGATCAACTCGATCGAATTTCAAATTGGTAAGGAGGTTTCATCAAGATGTCCATAAATATATATGTTGCGTTGTGCGACAATGTATTATTTTTTTCCTTACAACTGAAAAATCTACAACCAACCTATCTAGATAATGTCTAAATCTTATTGCTGGCATTTATATATCCACACATAGATGTAGTTTCGAATGTTTTTTTTTAAAACTTTGCAAATTTATATCTGAATTTTTTTCTACTTATTAAGTGCATTAAATGGACATACTTGGGGTGTAAGAATGGCCGCCACAGGATAGACTAAATACTGAAATGAGCTGAACTGAAATACCTTTTTTTTTTCTCTTAACTTTAATTTTTGGTTTTCCCAAAAATGTTTTAGTATCTTTGGTTTATATTTAGTCGTTCCGTTTTTGGCTAATTTTCATGTTTAGGGTGTTAAAACCCAATAACAACCAACTTTTAGTTGTCCTTCACATGTGCCTTTGTATGCCTTGGGCCAGTTTCACAATGGCCTAGATGAGGATTGTTAATTAGTGCACATGCATTCCCAAAACACACTACGGTTAGCGCTAAGCGTTGTTTGTAAATTTCTATCATAAAAATATAAATAGCAGAGTTAAATGTTTTAAGTTTTGAGCTGAAAGTTTCAAAAGTAAGTTACAATTTTCATATTTGAGTTGAAAATTTTTAAAAACTGAGTTGAAAGTTTTGAAATTTAGGTAGAGCATTTAAAATATAAAATTTGAGTTGATAACATTTTCGCTACTGTATAGGGATATTAATTTATTTGTTGAGAGTAGAGGACCCGACCATTTGTGAGTTTTTCAACCCACAAGGCTAGCAGGGCGAGGGTGGAGGAGCAAGCAATTCCACCCGCAAGGACCCACGGTTCTGTGAAATAGGAAAGCTCCTAGCTAGTACTAGCTCATAAGGAAAAAAAATCCCATTTAGTGGCGCAGTCTAATAGTTTTAATCTTATCCCAAGAGCGTTCAAAACAAATTCTATTCATCAAACTATTTGATTGATACGGATTAGCAATTTAATTACAAGGACAAATTAAATATTTTAAAAGTAAACTTAAAATCCAAATGTGTACAAGTGGTGTAAACACTACAAGTATACCCTAAATAAGGATTAATTGGATCTACGCCACTACAAAATTTGCTTATTTCGAAAAATATCGTTATACTATCTGCAATGATAATCCTTAATGACCTAGCTCTGTCTCCGCCGCACGCCATTAGTGGCGCTGCAACATCACCACTCTCTTAGGAAACATGTCCTCTGCAATACTATCTTCTGACTTTGACTTTGATTGCCTGATATATGAGTCCCACACCCAACAAACCTACATATAAGTGGGAGATTCATCCTTCCCCTCGCCTCTTTCTCCTCAGGGACCCCGCTAGGTTGGGCCAGGGATTGGGCTCCCCGTTTTCTTATCGGGGGCCCATGCCCAGGCCCAAGCCCAACCCGCTCCATTGCCACCGCCTCCACTGGCTATAGGTGGTGGGCCTTAGGTTTTGTTCCTTGGTCCGATTCCTCTTTCCCCTCTTCGTCGTCTCCAATCTCCCATCGACCGATCGGCGCCGCCCGGAGCAAACGACCGCCGGCGACGATGATCTACCGCAACTGGTCGCTGCTATCCTCCACCGTCGTCATCTGGGGCGGCGTCGCCACCGCCGGCCTCGCCGGGATCTTCCTCTTCGGCGGCAAGGTACCCCGCCATGCCTCCCACCCTCCCCTACTTTGCCGAACCCCCCCTAGTCCCTCCCTTTCCCATGTCGCGTCTCCGTCGATCTTGCGTTGTGCCTTGCTCGGTGCGCTTTCCCGTGCTGGATTTGTTACTGTAGGCGTGGATCCGGCGGATTCGATGTTAATTAAGCAACTCTAGGTTTTGGGGATAGTAATGTTTGTCGTTTAGTAGTAAATCCAGCTTTGGGGGCAGGTTTGTTGTGGTAAGATTCTAAGATGTGTTGTTGAATGCTATTGCTAGTAGAGCATTTTTATGTTCAGTTCACTAATGTCAAGGACATCAGACATAGAAGTTGCTGATTTATGGGGTTGGCACATACCAACAATTACTGATATTGAGGCAGGTATAGTTTAAGGATTATCATGTGGGTGGTTGAAGTAACTGAACTTTTGGAATGCTCAACTGTTGTGAATATGTGATTTGGGACATTGTTGTGCTCATTTGCACCTTTTGGTTTGGACATAATTTTGTAGTGGACACAGCAGAGTAGTAGCACATCTAAATGATCTTTCAGAATTGCATATGGAACTAGATTGTGCTATACAACTTGTCGATTTCTGTACAAATTGTTACCTGAATGATGACTTTTTGTTAGTCGAAAGATAGCAGGAGAATTAGTGACTTAGATGTTGTCATGTAGTCCTAGTATATAACCTTTTATTTATTTTTATGGGACAGTTACACTGTAAACCAGAGAATTTGGATACTAAGAAACCATGAAAGGTTATTAGATGTCAGTGCTTAGTAGTTCATTTATGTCGTTTGGGTCATTAGGTGTTGTTCGTTATATGCCAATAGCACTGTACTTTTTTTATTAATTAGACTGGGATTAATAGATTCAAATTGGATTTCTGGGGTCAGATGGCTATGGTTCACAATTAGTCAATTGTACTCCCTCCATCTACTTTTGATAGTCATATTTCATCTTGACACACAGACCAAGGATAAGTAGTTCTACTTATCATTCATTTAAGCATGCTACTAGTCATTCCTCGTAAACAAGCGATTCATTAATATTTACATTTCTCAAAGCCCATGTAGCCAATCATGTGTGGAAGAATGGAGAGTCATGCATTAAATTCGAGAAAATCATTAAGATGATAGGTTGTTGGATTGAAATATGCCTATCAAAAATAAAATTTTCAGATTTGGAAATATGACTATCAAAAGTAGATGGAGGGAGTAGTGGAGAAAAGGCTGAAACTATTCATGTGGAACCATGGAATGTAGAATCGCCGAACTAATGTTTGATTGGAGTTATAATGCACTAGTGAAGCAGTATACAAAACAATCTACTTTTGAACACTCTGATCTATTGACTTTAGAAGAATGGATTGATCATCAGAAAAGGAAGCTTATTTAATCTTGGGATGGGGTTAGGGCGGTTGCCATGTTTGCTGACATGCAACACGCTGATTTGGGGCAGTGTGTAAACAGAGAGTTTTAGGAGTTGAGCAATGATATGGAATCAAATATCATATCTTGGATGAGATGATAACCTTGAAGCTCATCACAAGTATCCATGAGACGAATGTGAGATTGTTGGTATTCCTTCAAACTGCTGCTTTGTGGGCCCGTTGGATATGAAATACTGGGTATTGTACTGTCAGAAGTATTTGTTCAGAAACTGGTTAATAGAAGCCATACTTGCAATAAGCATCTCCATAAAGTGCTAGGCTTGAAATGCGCAGATTATGACTGGAACTTGTTATTTGTTCTGTTAATTTCCTTGAGGCATCTGAACTTCTGAAGGCATGTTATCTTCAGTGTATAAGTTACCTGGCGACTGTTTCTCAGAGCTAGTCAACTAAACTAAATCCTGCCTTTTCTCAACTTGCTAGATTTCTCCACTTTAGTTGCTTGAGGCTGCAAAGTTTCTGTTATATTATGCCTTTTCAGTGAAATATGTTATGATGCCTATTTGGTTGATGATTCTGACTCAAGTATTTAGAGGTCATCACTGTAAATATAAAATGGCACATGTATCATGGTCATCTTTAACTTGTAGTTCTATTTTGGTGTCATAAGATATAGGACTCATACTTGTGCATTGAATATGGTCTTGTTTTTGTAAATTGTTTAGCTGTCAGCTCCTACTTTTGACATATATGTTTGTACTTGGGAGAGGGCTCAGTTGATGGTCCGGGGCACTTGTTTATTATCGTGCAGCTTTGCTCCTACTTTTGGCATTAGTATGTTTGTAGATGTGTGGGCTCAATTAATGGTTGGGAACACTTGTTTCCTTCAGTTAATGCCAAGTTGCCCATAGCCACCGGTTCTTGGGGTGCCATCTAGAACTGATCCAATTGTGACTGCATTTTTGTTACAAGAAACCCAAGTGTGCTTGATCCAAAGCTGCATGTATTTTTTTTTTTAGTCTCTCTCTTCTTTTTTTTCAGTTTGTATGCTAACAGCTATGCAATACTTGTGTAAGTTTGTTTACTCTTAATTGGAGGTATAACCATTTCTTGCATTCTGGCAGGAGAAATTCCAGAACTATCTTTGCCGTGAAGGTGAGAAGCTTAGGCAACAGGACAGAGCAGCAATGGGCAAGAACTAGCTGAAGACCTAAGATAATGCACTAGAACAAATTTCCTCCTAGAGAGAACCCCAGTGGCGTTGGCTCACTCAAACTATCTCCACAATAAATTGTGATGCCTGGAAGGAACTCTATCTCTTCTTCTCTAGTTTCTGGCTGTTGTTAATCATCTGTATAAAATGGTTGACGATATCGTTTTAGCCGCTGATAGCCATTGGTTTGTCAAAGCTTTTTATTTGTTTTTATCAACTTGTGTGACATGTCGATGTCCAACTTGTTTGTGGGTACTCTGAATGAATAAAAGGTTGTTTCATTTGACGGGACATCATAAATATCATTCTACATTTCTACCTCTCTCAATTACAGGGTCACACGCCAATATGTGAGTTGCAATATTTGGCTAATAGTTTTGACAAATAGAGAGGTGAAGTGCCCTACTTCTGTAACTCATAGTAGCATCATCTGCACATGTTATTACTTGTGAAAGGCAGAGCTGCAGTCGTAGAAGCTGAGTTTCATCCAGTTCAAATGCCAAACTCTGTACAAGCGAAATGTTAATTTGAGAGAGGAGAGAAATACAGTCGTAGAAGATGAGTTTCATCCAGTTCAAATGCCAATCTCTGTACAAACGAAATGTTAATTTGAGAGAGGAGAGAAATAGGGATTGAACACTTGATCAATTGACTTAGGCCCGAAGAGAGCATATATGTTTTGTACAATAGATGGAAGTGGCCACAATGCCAATGACGCACACACAATCTTAACACAAAATACTGTAAAGAAAAACGTATCAATAGCAGCAAGCAGAGTAGATTAGTAGCATCAGCAACCTCAAGTCTTCAGTTATAAAGACAACCACTGATCAGGAGGCAACCATGAACAGTGCAGCAGGTAATAATCAACTAATGTTTCTCGTGTTATAAAACCAACCCCGAAATTGACATCGGTAGCTAAAGGTGAAAGAAACACCATAGAAGATCCAAACATGATGATGACACCGAAGCACGATATTTGTTAACGAGGTTCAGCCGAGGCCTACATCCCCGGGGCACTGATAACGGGCGCTCCTCCCCGATTCAGCATATTATAGTGTATCAGAGTTACAATGACTCACGGCGGCCAGTCGCCGCCGGCAGCCGCTTCCTCTCACTATGCTAAGTCGCCATACGGTTACAACAGGTCTACCCCTTTATTTAAGAGAGATTCTAGAATTGAGTCCGACTTTTACTCTATTCCTACACCTAGTACAACTCCAAGTCCTAAACTGTAACTGACTACGTACATATATTCGACACAAACTTAAACACCTCGATTTGGATTCTGGAAATGGTTACGGGTAACAAGGAACACGAAACAATGCAGCAGGTAACTAAGTAACTAATGAACTGGCCAAGACTGCTCATCAAGCTGAATTTTTATGTCCATGGTGTTGTTCCCTTGTTGGTGAATGGTCCTCCAATCTGAATCAGGGCCCTTTCATTCAGTAGATGCCCTCAGCATGATTTTTCCCTATGTATTCGTGGCTATTGATGCTGAACATTGGTTGTTATTGGCTTATAGCCCGCGATGTTGGCTTGATTCTGCCTGACCCTGGCAAAAATTTGTAGCATTAGTGTTGAGACTCCCCAACCCAATCTGCCTAAAATATTGCAAGGGTTATAGTGTAATAGCCTACCAAGCAGAGAGTTTCAGGCCAGTTAAGCATCCAACTTTCATATGTAGGTAGGTAGTGGATGAACAAATGCAGCAAGGCAACTTGAATTCGGATCTTCAGTGTTAACTCTCCGGCAGAATCCTCACAAAGCATGTGTTTACTTCATCCAAATGAGATGTCAAACTTTGTTCCCTGTAAGAGAAAGTTAATTAAAACAACACACAAGTAGTGAAACAACCAGAAAACAGCAGTATCGGCAAATGAATTATCTTTCAGATAAACAGGGGGCCAAAATCATGTGGTCACAAGTTGAAACAAGTGTCCGAAATTTCAAATATCTAGCATGTGAACTACAACCAAAGCTATCGAAGTCTGATCTCTCGCTGGTATGTTCACCAATCCTTGCTAATCTTTTTTTCAGAAAGGAAAGCAGAAACCAAATATTATTAAACCATGGAAAGTGAAATGGTAATCATGGAGAATAAACTCAACAAAAGTTTTGCATTCTACTTTCTACTGCAACATTTGATAATCAAGCATAAATATGGCATCTTATATACAGGCGACAAAAATGCCTTGCAGCAGCTACAGTTCATCCAAACTACAATCAACTTATGCACCAATACAAGAAGAGTACACCTCAGTTGACAACATGAAAAAGAAAAGCAATTATAACATCGATCCACAGTTGTTGAAGACATAAAATGGTACTAACATATTACTGTGCAAAACTGACCTATTGTCAAAAATCTTTTCCTGGCTCACAAAGGGATTCGGCAGATTTTGAGGCTAACAAATGTGGCCTGCAAGTCAGTCTGCATCATGAGTGTGTCTGCTACCAATGTTAAGTTTCACCAGCAAAAGACAGCTTCAAATTAGATAAAAAAAATCAGTTTATATAGACCAATTGACAGTGTTGAGTCCGAGAAATCATTCAGTTTATATAGAAAGTGTCATTTACATATACAGCAAACAAAATTAAACTCATAAACATCTAAAACTCATAAACATCTAAAATTCTAAATAGGTGGACACCGGGATTTGAACCCCTGCTAGATGGAGTTATGCATCCACCACGAATCTGAAATATGTCTAGTGTCTTGCCATGAGTAGGTGAACTATAATTTTTTGAACAACTGAAAATACCTATATCTAGTCAACGCAATACAAAAATAAAATTTTATGATGGTCTCTATTGATAGTATAATTAAAACTAATCGTGCTAACCACGAAACGCAACGGGCCTCATAATTGAACAAACCAGGCTGCTCTCAGGAATACTGCCATTCACAGTTGATAGCAAGAAACAAATGAGATGGTGCCAAATAGTAAAAACGAGCAGTACATCCAAACCAGCACAGAGCAGGAGGCGCACAGCCGGAGGAAGGAAGTTGATATAGAGCAACCAACCAACATGGGCAGTGGTGGTATTCCAGGTGAAGAAGAAGTAGCGTATGTCAATCATATCATCTTCGCTAGCTGCTGGGTAAAACAATGGACAGAAAATTGGAAGAGCTCATCAGTTGATAGATATATTGCACAAGAATAGAGTAGGTAAATCGAACGCGCTGCCCCCAAATTAAGGACTGACCTCCTTGCCGGTTCCCATGCCATCACGGTGATGAGATCACTTGCGAGCTCTCCCCGGCATCGTCATGGACGGATTCCTTTGCTTCCTCTTCAACATTGGAGCCTTCGTCTTTCGTCAGGACTACCGGGAGCCCCAAGTCGATTTTGCTTCGGTCTCGAAGCAGCCGCAATGCGGGTTTGTTGGGGTGTGCCTTCACTTCCTCTTCCAGCAGATCAAGCCCCGCCACCTCACACTCGAGTGAAATTTCCTTGAGCTGTTCAAGGTGCTTGATGCCAACAATCCCTGAACTCAACTCGCAACCTCCGATTTCCATTCTTTCCATGTGGGGCAAGGCGTCCTTATCCAATCTTATCCCTCTTAGTTTGAGCAGCACACTGATACGAAGCTCCTTGAGATTTGGGAACTCGTGCTTTTTGAATGCTAATTCATTCCCAACATATGATTCGTAATGGAGATTCAGGAGCATGAGGTTGGGTAGTGTCCCAAGTATCTCTATGGCTCTACCATCTAGTTCGCTATAATACAAAATAATCTTCCTCAGCTGCTTAAGGTTCCTAAAAGAGTCAAGCACCACGCGAATACGTCCAATCAACTCTAGCTTTCTCAGCAGGGGAGGAGGGGAGAAATTGCAAGGACCCAGCCACTCAAGTGTCCCAATTCCGTAGTAACCCTCATCAACACAGAGAGATCGGAGGGATGATAGCTTCTCGATGGCTTCGCAAAGTGTCTTGCGCTTCTTGTCATGGGCCCCCTTTGTTGTCACCCATAATTTTTGTAGCCGATGAAGTTCACCCAGCTCTTCAATTGCTTTGTTTTTAGTTAGTTTAAGGTCTACAACCTCTAAGACCTGCAACTCCTTTAGTTTGCTGATTCCTGTTGGAACCCTCACACCTTGTGTCTCTGACCAATGGCTAGAGTAGGCCCTGTGTAGCTCACAAATATTTCTCTTGCGTTCTTCAAAACCAACTAATGGTGTCAACATCAAGGGCATGCATAACGTATGCATCAAGCAATTTATTGGTCTGCGTGGGTTAAAATCAATGTAAATCCGCTTCTTTCTACAATGGAGGATACGAAGCATAAGGAGTTTACTTATGTCATTTGGTAGTGTACAAATGTCACTGCCTGTTATGATCAAAACCTGTAAGTTCCGTAATTTCCCTAAAGATCTTGGAAGTTCATATATAAAGGGACGACTTGCACGATATCTAAATCCCATATTCAAATATCTCAAGTGGCGCAACAACACTATGTTGTTTATGTCTTTTTGTGTCACTAGCAATATTGCCTTCTCTAAATCCAAGACTCTTAGCATCATGAATTTAGCTGAGCAAATTGAAGAGCCAAACAATATGGGTCCCTGATCAAACCCATCAAACCCATCAAATACAGTTAAAGATCGGACACGGCTGAAATCCATTCCTACTATTGAGTAGTTTCCATGATGGCATGACACGTGACGGAACTTTTCCATTACTACTGTAGGTATATTATCTCCTGTTGAGTAAACAAAATTCTCCTTTTTAGAAGTTGAGACTATAATATCACGCATGATATCATGGACCCGACAGCTCTTAACACGTCCTTCCATATCCACTCTTAATGGTTGAATCATACTTCGGCTGATTAGCTCATCAAAGTAGCTTTCTCCGACATCACTAATGGTCATCCCGACTCTAGCTCTAACCAACCCCTCTGCTATCCATCTGTTTACCAACTGCCTTCTTTTAATTTCAAAATCCTCAGGAAAAATGCTTAGGTATAGAAAGCATGGCTTAAGATGAGATGGCAAATGGTCATAGCTTAGGGTCACCACCCTCCTTATTGCTTCGAGGCTTGGGTTGCTCTCAAGCTCTGAAGGAAGTTGTTTGCACATTTCTTCCCACTTTGATGAATGTTTGTTAGCAAACATTGCTCCTATCGTTACTATGGCCAGTGGTAAACGGCCACACTTTTTTACTAATTGTGTAACTATGCTCTGCAGCTTGTCATCATTCTTCATGTCTTCTTTATTTTTCCCTATCTTCCTTAGTAGCAAATCTATGGCACATTCCTTCTCTAGGAGGTTAAGGTGGTAGACAAATGGTTCAGTGGTGCATGCATTAGCTACATCATCTAATCTAGTTGTTACTATGACCCGACTACCTTTGTGGTTTGTACTAGGCAAAGCAAAATCCCTTATCCATTCCCAGTCATGTGTGTTCCACAAGTCATCAAAAACAACAAAGTACCTCAATTCTTTCAGCCAATCTCGCAGGTATGTACCAAGGTCGTCTACTTGCCTTGTCTTCCCTTCAAGTCTTTTCAAGCATTCCCTCAATGAATCAGGACCTAAAAGTTGGCTAATCATATCTTTGAGCATCTCTATCTTCGAAAATGATTGTGACACAACGATCCAAGCACGACATGGAAAATTCTTTATGAAGTCTTCCTTACTTTCAAAGATGTTCCTTACCAAAGTAGTCTTACCCAAACCTCCCATGCCGACCGTGCAAAGCACCCGACAGTGTTCATCATCTATGTTTATCTTGTCAAGTAACTCCTTTTGGGGGGTGTCAAAGCCTACAAGCTTTGTTTCATCAATGTTGCTAGGAAAATGATTGCGAACATCTTCCATGGAGTCAATATCATCAAAGGTGTTGTCTGCATCCATCTTGATTGAGTTGTAGCGTGTGTTCCTGCAGCTCACTTCTTCAACTCTTGATTTAAGGTTGCGAATCTTGACAGCTATTCGATGGCGATCTTTGAGATTTATCAATTGCTGCAAGAGGCTTTGGTTTCCCACATGGACCATAAACTCATCAAGACAATCTTCAATGTCATAGGACAAGCTCCTTACTTGCTCAGCCCACACGTTCAGCAACAGGTCCTTCTTCTTCTTCATTGCTTCAGCAGCTATCAGGAATGCTTGCATTGTTCTCAGCTCATCATTCATGAACCTGTCAACCAGTGGTAAAACGAAATTTAGCACTCTTGAGCATATGGAATTGATTTTGGTCTCGAAATCTAAATTCATGTTTTACTCATTCAGATTAGAAGAGTTATTAAGGATATTGTGACTCGGTATTCTTTTATACCTCTACATGCCCATGC
Source organism: Oryza longistaminata (assembly GCA_009805545.1). Lineage (NCBI taxonomy): Eukaryota > Viridiplantae > Streptophyta > Magnoliopsida > Poales > Poaceae > Oryza > Oryza longistaminata. Next base: position 895,559 of record CM020183.1, read on the forward strand.
CCTACTGATGTATAAAAATCTCAAAAAGAAGACGTTTGAATTTTAACCCTAAAAAAATCATATAAGTTGAAACAAGAATTAAGTTTTTTACTGTATTTTTTTCATGCTATGGATATCCGATTTTCATGATATTTGGTGAAATTTCACCTAATAATAGCCCCTTTGATCCCACCTTCTCTCTAACATATCTATTTTGCTCAAATCATGGAACAATGGCTGCGATAATTATGGTCACCAACCAAATTTGGCACCAAGGACAAAGTATAGCAACGTTTGGCTAGATTGGAAATGACTCGGGCCTTCTATACGAGTCTGACCGGCGGCATGAGGCTGGCCCGCCCAGTGGCACAAGGACGGCCGGACTGCAGTTGTGTAGCTGGCCCTACTGGTAGCCCCGAATCCGAGTCTGAGTCCAACTAAGGATGTTCTCGTATTTTTCTTGCTTAGGCCTAAGGTTTCTTGAGTCCTAATTGATCTTTAAGCCTAATAGGACGTGGAGAAAGCCTGTGAAGGCAAGACCAACCCTTTTATAAGGGCTATGGTCTAGTCAAATATAACCTCTGACCCTGACCCCTACACAATCAAATCGTTCTTTTATCTTTACCTTTTAGCCATATTTTCTACTTTAACTTAGTTCGTCTATCTTCATCAATTGCGCTGAAAACCGTCTGTCTTCGCTACCTTAGTTCGTCCATCTTTGCTGATTGTGCCACATATCGTCCGCCTTCGCTACGAGAGCGTGATACCCTTTGTAGGTTTATCCCGTAAACATTTTGATTCGCCCATAAAATGTGTGATTATATATAAATCGATCTAAATCGGCATAGAGGTTAGTTTGATCTCTAAATCAGCTTCACTAACCAGTTTTGATATTTTCCAAACCCATTTTGATCGAGAGTTTTTCTAGATTGAGGTGGTTGGTGACTCCGTTAATACCGTAAACCTTTATGTGAGTTTTGTGTTGGCCCAAAAAGACGCAAATAATTATATTAAACATGACAAGTATACATCAGGGAATACATTTCCCATTGTGACCCTGTGGGCTCAGGTCTAAAAAAACGCGAATATTAGGGGAAGGACCTAATATCAAATAATTAGAAGAAGTGAGGCTTCGAACCCAGGTCGTCTAGCCCACCACCTTGTGAAGCTAGCCGGAAGACCCCTGGGCGTTTCTCTGGACTCAGATCTCTTTAGAGCAAGTTCAATAGTATAGCCCACTACTAGCTCTAATTCATCTATAACCAATCTAATAGCCAATTCATATAATAGTTGCTTACTATACTATTGATATATGGTCCCACCTGTCATACATACACTGCGTCTTGTAGTCCGTGCTACAGCTGGCTACAGATCTGTAGCTCGCTGCTCTTCTCTCTCTTTTTTTTATCTCATTAAAATATGTCTATAGCTGGCTAATAGCCTGCTATTGTACATGCTCTTATAACCAGTAAAACAGACTGCTCGTGTGAGCCGTTATTTACTCTCTCCATGTTTTGAGTCTCTGACAGTAACATTTTATAATTTGTCAGAACAAAACTCCTGAGAATGCTATAGATCTGATACAGATTCAATCATTCTACACACTTTTAAGCAGAGTAAGACTACTCCGAGTGGAAAACGGCAAATACAAAGAATGGAGGAAGTAGTTAAAAATGTTTGTCGTTTGCTTTCTGATTGAAAAATGAAGCAAGAATACAAAATACATTTTCGATAATAACCATGCAAATGGTATATAATGTTTTATTTAAAGGGGCTAATTAAGTAAACAGCAGGAAGAGTAAGAAAGTAGATGGGGACACACGCACTCACCATATCTCCTTCTGCACACCCATGAGCAAGCTCATCTCTTCGCCGGCGGCCGCCGCCGCCGCGCTGATGGCGCTCCCCAGCATGGACCTCGCCATGCTCAGCACCGTCTCCGCCATCTCGCTTGCTTCAATTTACTCCTGGAAAAACCAGACTCTCGCAGTAGCAGCTTAATTTCTCAGTAGTAAAAAGAGGAATACAGGTTGGCGCACCAAATAAACCTCTAATGGCATGCACTTATATAGCGAGCGCTTGAAAGTTGGGAGGCTACGCAACGGAGATTTAAGTACTGTAATAGTAGTACTGGCATCCTTTCTCGAGACTAGATCTAGTATAATTACTTTGTTCTACTATAACACACTCTACTGGTATGAATCTAGATAGATTCTGTATTAGATTGTTTATTTTATAAGCAAAAGAATATATAACTTCTACAGCGTTGCTTATAGCATGTACAATGTAATGATACAGGTAGACTCTGAGAGTTACATTGTCACCTCAAATTTATATTGAGGTAGGTCATTCATAATGTGTATGAAAAGTGGGTGGTAAGGGTCTACTATCTTTGTGAGAGTAGAGGAGGTTGTAATTTCATTTAGTAATATCCAGCATAAAAAATATTAAGCGCTCAATCAGTTTGGAGGGAAAATAAAGAAAAAACGAAGGAAAAGATTTGCTATAGGAATTATCACTTCATCCATTTGGTTTGTAGGATTTGAGCAAATGAAAAGTATAGAAAAATTTCCTTTGATTATGATTCCTAAGAAATTTCATAGGAAGATTTCTATCCACTTGGAGCTCTTTTTTCTATTACTACACGTAGGATCGAGGCACGTCACTTATGTTGCATGTATTTAGGCATTGTTTAGTTCCCACATTTTTTTTCCAAAAACGTCACATCGAATCTTTAGACACATGCATGGAGCATTAAATATAGATAAAAAAATTAATTGCACAGTTTGCATGGAAATCGCGAGACGAATCTTGAGTCTAATTAGTCCATAATTAGCTATAAGTGCTATACTAACCCACATATGCTAATGATGGATTAATTAGGCTTAATAAATTCGTCTCGCGATTTCCAGGCGAGTTATGAAATTAGTTTTTTCCTCCATGTCCAAAAACCCTTTCTGATATCCGGTCAAACGTCCGATGTGACAGCCAAAAATTTTCTTTTCGCTAACTAAACATACCCTTAGCCCCAATTTGTATAGATTAAAGCATTTAAATCTTGATCATGTTAACTTAATACTAAGAATCTTTGTATTTTTTTCTACCAAGCATCCAAAGGATCAAACAATATAATTTTCCAATCTTTTGTTTTGCACATGCATTCCTACATTGTTCCTATTTCTATGTTTTTAGAAATTCTATAAACTGAACAAGCCATAAACTCTCTCATATTCATCTTTTCCACCCAACCATTACTCTTGATATGGGTCCTAGCTTACCATCTGTACACATTGTGAGAGTTAGAAATAATTACAACCTACTCCCTTCGTTTTAGGTTGTAAGATGTTTTGACTTTGGTCAAAGTCAAACTACTTTAAGTTTGAATAAGTTTATAATATTTACATTACCAAATTAGTTTTATTAAATTAATAATTAAATATATTTTTATAATAAATTTATATTGGGTCGAAAATATTATTATTTTTCTATAAACTTGGTCAAACATGAAGCATATTGATTTTTACTAAAATCAAAACATCTTATAACCTGAAACAGAGGGCGTATTTTTTATGCCTCACCATACTACCTACTTGGTGAAGATACATTGAGGATGTCCTTAGGCTACGTTCAAACCAACTGATTCGGAACAGAATAGAAAACGGGATGACTCATTAGTGCATGATTGATCAATTATTTGCTATAAGAAGTTTGAAAAATAAATTAGTACGATTCTTTGAAGCAACTTTTATATAGATTTTTGAAAAAATAGTATCGTTTAGTAGTTTGAGAAACGTGTTTACGAAAAACGAGGGAATAGAAAATGATTATTTTTTCGACAGAGAGAGTAGACTTCTTATCGATTAAATAAAGAGGGTCACCAAATCACAGAATGCTGTCTAGACGGTATATTTTCTTCGTCCCTATATAACTATAGTTTAGCTTAAGAAATTACGAGTGTAGTTTTAGAGTAGTTCAGTAGAATTATTTAATACTGCCCCATATTTTTCTTCTAATTTGTAGTCATCTTCCCAATAGTACTTCCTCCTCCTTGTTTTTTCGCTTTTTTTCGTTCTCTCCATATTTGTGGATCGGAGGATGTAATAATCTTTTAATATATTCCTTAATATACTTTCATTAGCTAAAATTATATTTATTTATGGACAGTGGGAGTAGTTAGTGAATCTGATCCTCATCTCTACATGATCTCCATCTCCGCGGGATTAATTCGAGCTCCTACTCACAAAAATTGAGCCGGCTGCCGTCGGCGCCTCCTCTGCTCTATTTTGTGGACTAATTGCCACACAAAATACTGCAATACTACATGAGACGTTGAGATCAATAGTATCGATCACTATTACAGATAGTTATTCCTCATTTTTAAAAAAATAACCAATGATGATCTATCTAAAACAATAAATCTAGATATGATTTTTTTTGAAGGATTACTCCTTCATCCCTGAAAACAAACCTAATTGTCACATTAAAAAACAAACATACGACACATCACATACTATGTTTATTTTCTACGGGATATATGGAATAATGAGACGAAGGGAGTACACTTTCTCCGTTAAAAAGAATCAAACCTAGGATAGGATGTAATCTAGGTTTGAGAAACGCCCAGAGATCTTCCGGCTAGCTCCACAAGGTGGTGGGCTCTAGATGACCTGGGTTTAAAATCTCACCCTTTCTAATTATTTTGATATTAAGTCCTTCCCTAATATTTGTGTCTTTTTTTAATCTAGGTTTAGTTCTTTTAACCGAGAAAATATACAGTAGTAGTAGTATTTTGGACAGCTAGTGCTTTTCCTTTGTGACGGTTTCGCAGCAATAAATATTCCTTAGATCGCAACAATGAATATTCAGTCAATTATCTGCCATGGATAAAATCTTAGATCGTTGTGTGATGCGGCTTTAAAATACTCTCTCTATTTCAATATACTCCGTATAACAACGTAGGATCGAATTTATATATACTATATATTATATATATATAATTTTAAAATATATATATATATATATATATATATATATATATAGCAACATATCCTAGGCACACAGGCCCTCACGTGTACACACGTGCACACCAACTAAAAAATGTCACCAAAAAATCTAGAAAAAATCATACACATACTTTCAATTGTATTACACCTAGGGTTAAAATTCTTAACGTCAAATTCATTATATTTTAGCCGTAACAAAAAATAAAAAAACTGACAGTTTTAAGATTGCAATTTTGTCAGAATTTTATCTTTTTTGTTTCTCTATGTAGAATGAATTTGAAGATGCGACTTTGCACGTAGATGTAATACTATTGAAAGTACATGTATGAATTTTCCTAGAATTTTTTGTGATAATTTTTAGTTGGTGTACACGATGTGTATATGCGAGGGTATGTGTGCACAGGATACGCTCCTCTCTCTCTCTCTCTCTCTCTCTCTATATATATATATATATATATATATATATATATATATATATTATAGTATTATTATATATCCGGTAACATTGTTGGGATGATAACCAAATTAGTATAATTGCCTCAAGACTCGAGCTCTAAACCGATGATTTGAAACCGCAGCGCCGCAGCCGGTATTAAAACGCATCTGATCACCACCCACAGTGAGCGCGAATACCTACGACTTACAAAAAGGATTACTTTGAGATTGAGATGGATGCCCGGCCGGTTCCACAACTTCGCATGCAGCAAATTTGAAAACTGGCTAATGTAAGACTAAGCTTAGTCATTTTAAGTTAACCTGGCAGATCAGAGCAACTTGCATTCTCTCTCTAACCATACTGACATTATCTAAAAAAACTAACCATATTCCTCTCGCAAACCAAACTAACCAGCAAAACCCAAACTGAAAGAAATCAGCATAGTTGGATGCCCACTACAGTAGTGCGAGCCACGGCTGTCCTTCCCACACACTGACAAATTCCAGAGGTTCTTACCTATGTGTCGTTAAAAAAGATGACTCCTGCCTCTGTGCCACTAAAAAGTTCGAGCCCTCCTCTCTATACCATCGTCGAACTTTATCCACGCCCTTTGCACCATTCCGTCCGTTTTTTGTCCTAACGGTGTCAAACGGCGGAAACAAAATGACGTTGTTGCCCTTAGTGTTAGAGAGAAAGAGAGAAGAGAGAAGAGAGAGAGAGAGCCGGGACGGGGGCGCCACCGACGAAGAGAGCCAGGACGGTGGCGGCGGACGCCGCGGCCTCATCGTTACGCCCTGGCCACACCGTAGCGCCGCCTCGGCTGGCCGTTCGGGGCGCCGCCGTCCGCCGCCGCGCCCCTCCTTCTTCCTCCTCCTCCTCCGCCGCCGCCGCCACCCGGCTGCGTCCCACACGCCGCGGCGCCTGGAGGAGGCGCGGACGAGGACGCCGCTGCCGGGGAAGGGGTGGACTGGGAAGCCATGGATCTCTCTCTCTCTCTCTCTCTCTCTTCTTTCTCTCGGCCGCGGCAGTCGATGGTGGCGAGCCACGCTGGCCGGCCGTCGCCGTCCTCTCGCCGAGCGCCGCCGCTCCTCCTCGCAAGGACGGTCGTCGTTGCCAAGACAACGCACGGCGCGCGAGGGGCGCCTTCTCCCCGCCGCTCCCCGCTGCTCCTCGCCGAGCCCGGTCGTAGGCCGCGAAGCCATCGCCGGGGGAGAAGTCGGGAGCGGCGGTGGCGCGGCATGCCCCTCGCAGGCGGCGATGTGGCATCACCGCCGCCGTCGACGTAGGTGAACCGGACCAGCCCGTCGCGCCCTCGCCGTGCCCGCCGCCGGCTGCCGACCACCGCTGCTCCTGACTGCGGTGAGAAAGAGGAAGAGGGGAAAGAGAGAGGTGAGAGAGTATGACAGGTGGGGCCTGTGACTAAAAGGGCAAGAGTGACACTTTTCCTGCTCGGGCCCACATGTCAGAGCTGCCAAACAATTAGACCCTAACAGAATAGCTACGGAATGGTGTGGAGGGCGCGATAAAGTTCGACGATGGCATAGAGGGAGGCTCGAACTTTTTAGTGGCACAGAGGCAAGAGTCATCTTTTTTAATGGCACACAAGTAAGAAACTCCAAATTCCACGTGCGTTGCTATAGGTGAAAAAAATAAAAAATTTATTCGTATAAATTGTGTAGCTTCTCAAAACTTACCAAATTCTAAGGACACTGTTAAAATTAAGTAATACTACCTCCATCCCAGAATAATTATATTTCTACCATTCAAATTTTATAAAAGAAAAGGTATTTCTGCTGAGATATGACCTCACAAATGAAATTTGTATCTCCACCTTTCTTCTAAGCAATTTTACACATAGAATGTGTGCATGTAGTACGGTCATTAAACATGATTATTGTGGTAAATTATGTTTGCTATCAATATATCTCTAATTCCCTAAAAATACAATTATTATGGAATGGAGGTTGTACTTACATGAGATCCCCTTTCTCAGCTAAAATCAAATTGATCGCTTTCTTCCAATGAGATTAGTACTGCTACAATATCTCTACTAAGGAAAAAGCAAAATTGATCTAATGGTTTATACTCCGTGTATGTAACCATCAGATCCAATATTTTACATTCAATCATCCTCTTAGCGCAATTATATGAACCTGGCCCATTATAACACATCGCTAATTACACGTGCATGACCCGTTACAACTTACAACACTCAGATATGTTAGTACGTTAGGCTCTGTTCGAGAGAACGTTGATTAATTAAGTATTAGCTAATTTTTTTAAAAAAATGGAACAATATGATTTTTTTAACAACTTTCGTATAAAAACTTTTTACAAAAAACGCATCAAAATAGTAGTTTGAAAAGCGTGCGTGCGGAAATCAAAAGGGAGAGGTCACAAAGGAACTGACCGAACTGTTCCTAACTTCTTGCTAAAAGCATTGGGCCTATAACCTCTAGTAATTTTAAGCCCGCTATAGTCCCGTGGTCCATGGGCCGGCACGGTTGGGGCCCGGCCCATTTGTCCACCACCACCACCAGCAGCGGACACGTCGTCCCGTTCTCCACCCCCAACGCCGTCTGCCCTGTCCTCTCATCGACCGGCGCCGGAAGGGAAGGAGCAAAGCGAAGATGATCTACCGCAAGTGGTCGCTGCTCTCCTCCACCGTCCTCATCTGGGGCGGCGTTGCTACCGCAGGCCTCACCGGCCTCTTCCTCTTCAACGCCAAGGTTTACCACCATGCCCCCTACCCTACCCTCCCCATGCGCCGCTTCACGTGTGGTAGCTTGCTCCCTTCGTTTCCCCTTCCTAGATTTGTTCTTGTAACAGCCTGGATCCGGCGCCTTCAGCGTGGAATGCCGCGCCCGTTGAGAACGCTAGGTTTGGGGCAGTTTTTTTTTTTGCCCCCTGTTCAGTTCATTAGTTGATGATTTTAATTTTTAAGTCCGATATAGTAGTAGTAGTTAGGAATAATCATGTGGGTGATTAGAGTATCTTGGCTCCTGGAATGCTCGACTTCGACTTGCGTTGAGTATCTTGTGCCTTCTGATTTGCACACCGTATTGTTCGTTTCAATGCTTGCAGGAAGAGTGTACTAGTAATAGCTGTTATCCTTGGGGCATCTGTTACTCCGTTGTCACCTCTAGTGCTCTTAGCTCGTGAATTCTTATTTCTTTAGGAAACGTACAATGCAAAGCTAGATTGTGCTATACAATTTATAGATTTATCATTTATATCGGCCGTTTAAGAGCTTGAGAAGCGTGCAAACGAAAATCTAGAATCAGAAAAGAACCATGAACAGTTATTAGATGTGTCAGTGCTTAGTTGTTCGTTTATGTCATTCAATTAATCCTCAGGTGTTGTTCATTATATGCCTGCAGCCCTCTAATTTTTTGATGAATTAGCCTGGGACCAATAGACTCAGTTGGATTTCTGGGTTAGATGATTGTGGTTCACAAGTAGTCAATCACATGCAATTTCGGCAGATTAGACACTCCACTCACCCATTCAATTTATTAAGCCTGCAAAGTCTTCGTTATATCTTTCTTTCCAGTTGAGAAAAGGCTTGATTTGTTCACCTTGTAAGAACAGAAAATTTATTGTTTATGTTTTGAGTCTAATATTAATCTATTTGCATGGCTTGTAAAAAATCATGGAGTTCATGTTGGAATGGAGTTATCAGTTACAATGCACTAATGCTACAAAATAATCTACCTTTGAGCACAGTGATCTATTGATTATGCAAGAATGGATGGATTGAGCTATGTTATTGTTATGAGCTCGGGATGGGTTGAGGGGGGTTGTCAACTTTGTCATGCTTGCTGACATATAACACGCTAATTTGGGGCCTGTTGGGAGTTGAGCAATAATATGAGCCAAATATCTTATCTTTGATGATGATAAACTTGAAGCTCATCTCAAGCATCCATGAGACGAATTCGAGGAGATTGTTGGTACTCCTTGAAACCACTGTGTTGTGGGTGCCACTGGACAAGTAATATAATAAGCATCTCCATACAATGATAGACTTATAACCATGAAATGTGCAGATTATGGCTAGAAATTGTTATTTGTTCTGGCGATTTCCTTCAGGCATCTGAACTGCTGAAGTCATGCTATCTTCCGTGTATAGGTTACCAGGCTACTGTTTCTCAGAGCTAGTCAACTAAGTTAAACCGTGTCTTTTCAAGTTCTCATTACAGAACTGCTTTTGTTAAATTTCTCCATTTTGGTTCCTTGAGGCTGCAAGGGTTCTGGTGTACCACCCATTTCCATTGGAATGAGTTGGAACTATATCCATATTTAATAAATATATTTCGGTGTCTGTTGGTTTCTGATTCTGATTCTAAGTAACAATAATCAGTAGTATTGAATTGCTTACTAGAATAAGATTTTAATCCCTAAATTGTAGAGGTTGTTACTATTAAGGTAAAATGGAACATATATTTTAGTCATCTTTAATTTGGTGCAGTTCTATTTCGGTGCAATAGGAGTATGGGACTTTACTTTTGCATTGACTATTCTCTCTGTTCTTGTAAACTGTTTAGCTTTTGACTCCTACTTTTGACATTATATGTTTATACTTGCGAGGTTTCAGTTGATGGTTCGTTCTTCTCGTGCAGTTTGGCTCCTACTTTTGATATTTATATGTTTGTAGTCATGAGGCTCAGTTATTAGTTGGGAACTCTTTTTTCTTATCGTCGTCCAGCTTGAATTAGTCTTGTTATCAATATCTAAAGTCCGTCAATATGTTCCAGAACTTGGTCAGTTTCCCTTGGTGATCAACCTATTAATGCCAAGTTGCCTACAGCCACCTGTTCTTAGGCTGCCTTCCAGAACTGATCCAAGTGTGACTGCACTTTTGTTCACAAGAAATCCAAGCGTGCCTGATCTAAGTTCCTTGTTTTTCTTTTCAGTCTCTTTTTGTTTAGTTTGGATGATAACAGCTATGCTGTACTTGTGAGCTTGTCTACAGAATTACAGTTAATTGGATGTATAACCATTTCTTGTATTCTGGCAGGAGAAGTTCCAGAAGTATCTTTCCGGCGAAGGCCAGAGGCTCAGGCAGCAGGACAGAGCGGCGATGGGCAAGAACTAGCGAAAGACCTCAGGCAATTTCGATGGCGCAACAGGTGTATTTGACAAATTTTCCCCCTCCAATGGCTTTGGCTCTTTGGACTCTCTAAACTAACTCCACAATAAATCGTGAGGCTCGTGGCTGAAACATGGAATGGGCTTTAGCTCTTTGTATAAAATGATTGACGATTTCGCTTTAGCCTCTGATAGCCCTTGGTTTATCAGAGCATTTTTACTTCGTTTTGATCAACTTGTGTGACATGTCGATGTCCAACTTGTGTTTTGGGTGCTCTGAATGAATAAAGGTGGTTTCATTTGACGGGACATCGTAAATATCAATGCCAACTTTTGCACTTTAGTGGGCCACATCGCCATATAATCAATCGTAAAGCTCAGTGTTTTTCTTCCTTAAAGCATTCTGCATAATTATCCTATTTGCTGATGCAGACGTGCAGTTCATCTGCTCGTGGCGTTGTTGTATATAGAATATTGTAAGCAAGTAATAACAAAGATATCTAGTCAGAGACAGCGACAGTAATTTTATTAAGTTGATGATCTGAATTCTGAAGTGCGGCTTTTTACTGTTAACTCGTTGTAATAAGTGTTTTCTTTTCCTTGAGACAACGTCGGCCAATATTCGAGTTCGCTGATGCAGCATATCTTGGATCTTTTCGAAATAAACAAAACCAATCCGAGTCAGAAAGCAACTCGTGCTTGTCTTTTACTCTTCTTTCCTGTTTTTATTATTAGATATGATAGAGAAGACTGTGAAAGTAATCGAGCTGTACTCTTATACAGAAGAGAGCATTTACTGAAAAAAGAAATTAGCTGGAAATGATGTGCATAATAAAACATGACTGAAAAATATATAGAGCGCTGCAGCTTCTGAGTCCAGAGCACCGAGGTCAAAGCTTTCAGAAATCAGAAGAAGCATGCACATCCTTTGATACTCTGTTGAATCCTCATAATATCTAGTTTAATACTCCTATACAAGACAAATCCTTGATAAAAGGATAACATTTTTGGCCAATATAAGGACAACTACCGGGCTCAGATATACTACTTCCTTCATTTCATCATATTATAAATTGTTTTGATTTTTTTTATCAAACTTTGTTGAGTTTGATCAAGTTTATTGAAAACTTTAGCAGCATCTAAAATATTAAATTAGTTTAATTAAATTTAACATTGAATATATTTTGATAATATGTTTGTTTTTCCGTTAAAAATTCTACTATATATTTTAAAAAAATTTAGAAAGTTTAAAAAACTGCAGCTTCTGAGTCCAGAGCACCGAGGTCAAAGCTTTCAGAAATCAGAAGAAGCATGCACATCCTTTGATACTCTGTTGAATCCTCATAATATCTAGTTTAATACTCCTATACAAGACAAATCCTTGATAAAAGGATAACATTTTTGGCCAATATAAGGACAACTACCGGGCTCAGATATACTACTTCCTTCATTTCATCATATTATAAATTGTTTTGATTTTTTTTATCAAACTTTGTTGAGTTTGATCAAGTTTATTGAAAACTTTAGCAGCATCTAAAATATTAAATTAGTTTAATTAAATTTAACATTGAATATATTTTGATAATATGTTTGTTTTTCCGTTAAAAATTCTACTATATATTTTAAAAAAATTTAGAAAGTTTAAAAAAATCAAACAACTTATAATATGAAATGGAGTACTAATTAGAGAGCCAAAACGGTCCCTTTGAATCGTAGGAATAAAAAACGAAGAAATAGGAATAACACAGGATTTTAATAGGAATGAAAGTGTAAAACATAGGATTGCAAAACACACAGGAATGGTCGTTTGATTGGACTGTAAAAAAAACACAATAATCGGATGAGAGATAGACTCTAAGGAAATTTTTCAAGACCTTTGAGCTCTTGCTAAGGTATGGGACTAATCCATTAATCCCTCCATTTTAGTCCCTAAGGGTGTGTTTGAGGAGAAGGGGATTGGGGAGATTGGGGAGATTGGGAAGATACGCAAAACGAGGTGAGCCATTAGCACATGATTAATTGAGTATTAACTATTTTAAACTTCAAAAATGGATTAATATGATTTTTTAAAGCAACTTTCCTATAGAATTTTTTTTTTGTACAAAACGCACCGTTTAGCAGTTTGGGAAGCGTGCGCGCAGAAAACGAGATGCTTTTCTCTCTCAATCCCCCAGATTGCTCAGGAACGAACGAAGCCTAAGAATTCAAACAAGGGTGATTTAAAGAGACTAAAAGTACATATTGAGACTAAAATCCATTAGTCCCTCTTGGAGGTATTATAGTTACTAAAGTGGCAGCCTCTCTCTTCTCTCCCTCAGTCCACGTGCCTTTGGTCCCTAGATCCAAACGGTAGGGGACTAAAGTTTTTACTACATGGATTAAATGGTCGAAACAGGACCTAAGTTCCCTCCAAAATCTTCATAGGATTGTTCGTTCCATAAGAATTTCAAAGGATTGGATATGATCAATCTTTTGATTCAAAGTCATTCATTGAAATTTTTTGAGTAAATTTCACAAAACTACATGTATTTTGCACAATTTATCACAAAACTATAGATTTAAGAGCTTGTTTCACAAAACTACATATTTAGTGTCTACTTTTATCACAAAACTACAGGTACTTTGTATAATCTATCACAAAACTACATATTTAAGAACTTGTTTCATAAAACTATAGATTTAGTGTATTCGTTTATCCCATAACTACACATTTAGTGTCTTCTTTTATCATAAAACTACATGTTTAGTGTCTTCATTATCACAAAACTACAGGTTTTAACAATGCTAAAACATGTAGTTTTGTGATAATGAAGACACTGAACTTGTAGTTTTGTGATAAATGAAGATATTAAATCTGTAGTTTTGTGAAACAAGTTCTTAAATCAGTAGTTTTGTGATGTATTGTGCAAAGTAAGTGTAGTTTTGTGATAAACATAGACACTAAATCTGTCAGTTTTGTGAAATAAGTTCTTAAATCTGTAGTTTTGTGATAGAATGTGCAAAATATATGCAGTTTTATGAAATTTACTCAAATTTTTCTATAAAAATTAAAATCTTTTAAAAATTTCTATGTTTTTAGACCAAATCAAATAGACTCCGTGTACTATATTCGCGCGGGCTGTCATCTGAGAAGTTACTGGAATACAGCGACGAGAGGAGAGGAGGAGAAGGAAGGGAATCTTGGTTGGGTCGGGATTGGCGCATGCGGCCGACAGGATAGCCCGTCGTTTCTCGCGCTGCCCGTACACTCGTGTCCCTCTCCTCCCTCCCTGTGTGCCACAGTACGATCGAGCTAGCAACCCATCCAGCAGATAGGCGTACTGAGTAGAGGATGAGCACGTAGCAGCAGCACGCGTGCGACGTGCGTTACGTTTACGTTTACGTTGCGGCTTGGCCCGGCCGTCTTATCCGGCGCAACACCAAACCAAACCAAACCAAACAAAACGAAACCGGTGGGACGCGCGCGGCCGTCTGTTTCGCCCCACCGCCGCCCGCCGGAAATCAACCTGTCGCCCCACGGATTTATTGCAGCTGCGACGACCGCTTCGCACAGTACGTTGCACTCTCACTCTGCACCCGCGGTTTCAGGAGAGAAACCCACCCTTTTACAACAACCAACATGCATGCAGAGATGAGCTAGCTAGCTATATAATTGAACGAAGCCAAGTCGTCCCAGACCATCTCTCCCTCCCTCAAGGCCATCGTCGAGCACATTACACAGGAGTGGCCACGGTCGTCTCCTACGCTTTCTACTTAGCTCACATATGGTTGAAGTAACGACACTGATGAACTTGCTAGTGTGACTGGCTGGCTGCTCTCCCACTTGAGGCTAAATCTGCATTAAGATCGAGAACCAATAACCTGCCGTTCGTCAAGGAGCTAGCAAAATCTTGGATAGATATGATGGAGTCGAGGTACGTCAAGGTGGATTCGCGCTTCTTCCTCGTCGACGACAACTCCTCCGCCGCCGCCTCCTTCTGCGCCGGCGGCGGCGGCGACGGCGATTACCACTACCTCGACGCCTGCTTCCTCTGCAAGCGGACATCACCTTCAACCGCCACATCTTCATGTACAATACGTACGGAGCACGATCTTGATTATTTTTCTCTCCTTCAATCTCATGCATATTTGCTTGATCGATTATTCAGTGATTCATTGATTGATTGATTGCATATTGTGTTGTTTGTGCAGGGGGAACGCGGCGTTCTGCAGCGACGACTGCAGGCAGGACCAGATGGACATGGACTCGCGCTCGCCGCCGTCAAGCGCCGCCACCGCACGCTGCAACGCAGCAGGGACATGTCGTCTCCTCCTCGCCGGCGCCGGCGGCGGGTCAGTGCGCCGCCAACGAGGCGGGCCTCTTCGCGGTGATCCCCCGCCGCCCCACCGTCGCTGACCTCACCACCCACGCTGCTCCCGCCGTGTCTGGCTAAGCTAGCTCGCCGCCGTTTGAACAGCACTGTGTGATCGATCGACGAGCGGTGGTTTGTCTCCGAATGTTTTTGCCATCTTCGAAGATGGTTCATCGTTGAGCTCAGCTGCTACTGGCTCATGTCAAGAATCAAGATGAGGTGAAGACGATGAGGCCATGCGAACACTAGTCTATCTTATCTATAGTATAATAGTAATCTCCTAGTTATGGAGAGAGAGAGAGGTGTTGAAATCAATCGATATCAAGATGATATTAGATTCCGAAGAAATCGAGACATGTAACATAAGTGTTCATGCTTTCTCCATCATGCTGGAGCCTGTACTAAGTTGAAGGATCGATCATGCATGTAGAATTAACTAGTACTGGTACTGGTTTGGTTTGAGCTTGATTTCAGCTAATTAATTAAGCCTTCTGCAAAAATTTATGAATTCCGTACTCTTGAGGTACTGCAAACGAATTAGTTTCTTCTGCCGATGGTTTGATCCATCTCCGCTATAATTAGCTATGCTGGAGGTGTAAGTTGATGAGGTCGTGACCAAGAGATCAGCTCATTCCTTAATTTCCTTCCGAATGAAGACTACAGAAATATCAAAATAAATTAATCCATTACGTAATGATGGAACATAGATCGCCGGAGCTCCGCCGGCGATGAGTCGTTGCACGGTCGAGACCGAGCAAGAAGACGACGACGACGACGACGAACTTCCCGATTAATCTGGAGGCCCAGCACGGACGATTACCTGCGGCCAAGAATGGGGAAGTGATTAGCCCATACTAATTGGGCCATGATGGGATTCTGACTAATTGGGCCTGAACAGGATTTCGATTTCGCACGGCCCACAAACGGATTTCAGTTTACGTGTGCGGCCCATATTTGCAGATTGGTAGCGATCGGAAATTTTACAGATTGGCCCCTGTATTTCTCTCTCTCGTCTCTCCTTCGAGCCTCCCGCGCCGCGCCGCGTTCTCCCTCTTCCTCCACGCCTCCGGCGAGCGCCGCCCGTGTCCGCCACCGCCATGGCTGCGCGCCGCTGGCTTGGGGACCTCCAGCCCGCGCCTTCTCCACCATCACCGCGAAGGCCACCGTGCCGCTCGCCCACCTGGCCGAACTCCCCACGTCGCTCCCGACCTCCGCCCTACACCGTCACCCCGCCCGTCCAGCCATGGCCGCGCCGCCTCACCGCGCGCAGCCTCGCGCGCCTCCTGCTCCGCCTCCCGACGCCGCACTCGCCGTGCTCGCCTTCCGCCACGCGCTCTTCCACGCCGCCCCGCCGCTTCCCCCCTCGCTCCCGTCTTCGCCGCCGTCCTCTCCCGCCTCCCCGCCGCCGACCCCGCCCTCCTCCCCCCGTCCTCTCCGCCCTCCGCGCCGCCAACCTCCCCGCCTTCTCCGACCGCCCCTTCCTTCCCCTGCTCCGCTCGCTCCCGCCCCTCCCTTCCCTCCGCCTCTTCCTCTCCCTCCCCTCCTTCAACTCCCACCCCTCCGTCCGCTCCTTCAACGCCCTCCTCCACTCTCTCGTCTCCGCCCGCCGCCTCCGTCTCGCCGCCGCGCTCTTCCGCGCCGCGCCCACCAAGCTCTACATCACACCCAACCTCGTCTCCTGCAACATCCTGCTCAAGGGGCCTTGTTGGCATCGGTGACCTCGATGCCGCACTCAAGGTACTCGACGAAATGCCTGGCCTGGGAATCACCCCGGATGTCGTCACCTACACCACGGTTCTCTCTGCCTACTGTGGGAAGGGGGATATTGAAGGTGCTCAAAAGCTCTTCGATGATATAATCGCTAGTGGACGTAGACCAGATGTTACGATGTACACCGTGCTCATCGACGGTTACTGCCAGTGCGGGAAGCTCCAGGATGCAGCCAGAATTATGGATGAGATGGAGGCTGCTAGAGTGCAACCAAATGAGGTCACATATTCCGTGGTGATAGAAGCATGCTGCAAGGAGGAAAAACCTATTGAGGCACGCGATTTTATGCGAGAGATGCTGGGGGCAGGATATGTGCCAGACACAGCGCTAGGTGCTAAGGTGGTTGATGTGCTATGCCAGGATGGAAAATCAGAGGAGGCGTATCAATTGTGGAGATGGATGGAGAAGAAGAACGTGCCACCTGATAACATGGTCACAAGCACATTGATCTATTGGTTGTGCAAGAATGGAATGGTCCGAGAGGCGAGGAACCTGTTTGATGAGCTTGAGAGGGGTTTCAAACCAAGCTTGCTGACGTACAACTCACTTATTTCAGGATTATGTGAAAATGAAGAGCTACAGGAGGCTGGGCGGGTGTGGGATGACATGGTTGAACGAGGGTATGAACCAAATGCCATGACTTATGAGGCCTTGATCAAGGGATTATGCAAAACAGGGAAGCCAAATGAAGGGGCTACAGTCTTTGAGGAAATGGTGTCTAGAGGTTGCAAGCCAAGCAGCCTTCTTTTCCAAGTTTTGGTTGATAGTCTTTCGGAGCCAAGACATGAGGATACCATTAGAAAAATTCTTGAAACTGCAGCTTTATATGGTCGGTATTTCCTGGATGGTGATTCTTGGGAAATTTTTGTCAGGAAGGTGGTAAATGCAACTGATACTTCGAACAAGCATCTCGATTTAGTATTAGATATGTGATCATGTGGTGCTGAGAAATGTAATCATCAAATTCAATAGCAGTGTCCTTCTACAGAGATATCAGGATATTGTGGTTCTCTGGGCTTGCTATTCCTGGGATGTGCAGATTGGTATAGGGATACACTGGATAAATCAAAGAATGTGAGCTATATTGACACCATCACACCGGTAAGCACTAATCAGTCTCTAGGGCATGCCTTTTGATGTCAAAGCATCAGTATTCTTTGTTTATTTATTTGTACTTGGCAATATAACTGCATATTCCTTTCGCGCAAGTATGCTACATTTTGTTTCCAGTGTTGAATAACAATGGGTTTGGTGACCCAAATAAGTACCTTTCAAAACTTCCATTACAATTCTGAAAACTCAAGGAATACAATAATACAACACCAATTTCTCATCTTTACATGGTCTGGGAAAAAAACAGTGTTTATCCTATTTACGTTGGCCCCTACATGCTCCTTAAGATTGTCCAAATTCTCCCCAGGACTGACATACAATAGGAGATCCTCAAGTATAGACTGGGCATCCGTCAACAACTACACCTTTAGCAGTGGGGCAAGAAGCCAGAGGACATCCATCCAAGTCATTGCCCCACCAGTTCAAACTGATGTTCTCCAAGCCTAGGCACAAGTAAATCAAAACAGCCATGAATGCCAAACCAGCATCCAATGCACCTGAAAGCAGATAATTGTGCCGCTCCCACCAGTCACGTCGATATCTATAGACCACATAACCTGACAAGAAACCAACAAGTATCCATGTTGTGTAGTTGACGGCAGTGGCAGGCGGCATCTGGCCAGTGGCACCAATCAGCACAGGCATGTTTATGAGCAAGATCCAGTTCTGGTTTGGGAATGCCTTGTGTGCAAACCAGACAAGGACAGGGGCAATAGCTCCACCCAAAAAGAACCAGTTTACCGCCGAGTAGGTGCCTAAGTCCCCAAATATTCTGCGTGGGCTAATAAGACCCCATATGACTGATGCATCATAGAACACATGATCTCCTGGGCAGGTCCAAGGGCTATCTGATGGGAGGAGCTCAGTGTTACAGATGTTGGGAATTGTCTCCATCAGCCACCATGCCGTTCCAATGTACACAAATGCTGCAATCAAAGTTCCCACCACCTGCCATGTTCCAAGAAGTTCATTAGTGGCACAATGCAGCAGGATCATGTTTTTACTTCTTTTAGGAGAAATGGCAGATAAACTAAATGGCTAGTAAAGCTAACCTGAGCCATAAACATGGTCCTTGGTGGAATCTTCATGTAGTGACCCAACTTAAAATCTTGAAGAAATGTCAGGGCCTGGCTCATGCTGATGTAACCATATACCTTGAAACACATATTTGCTACCGGTCGTCCAGGGTACAAGTACCCCATGATATACTCTGTGATGATGTTCAAGCCTGGAGTCTGCACACGATGGGAAATGATGAAGTGCTGAACTGTTTGCTCTAGAGCTATATGACATAATATGCACAAGGTATTAAAATTTAATTTGTACCTGGTTCGTTGTTGCTGTAATTATCCCAATTGGGAGGGTGAAGAAGAAGGCAATGGCACATGCAAGTAAAACACCCCACCAGGGCAACTGGAGTTGCTCAATGTAGTATTCACAAGCAAATATGGTGACGGCAATGTTAGCAATGAGGATGCAGACAAACCACCACTCAGGAACCTGCTTATATCTCCTCATAAGTTTTGTATGTATGTCCATCCTTTTTTCTTGGAAAGCTGATTTACTTAATTGCCATATTTCACTGAAAGCAAACATTATGATTCTTAGCTACTTCATTTTATATCGCAGGCAATAGACTGTCCAATTCCAGATGAAACTTACCTTCCGTGGAAGAGGAGAACATGAACAATTGTTGCGGTAAGGGATGCAAAACCAACGCCATATGTGACAGCAAAGAAAGTGCTGAGGTATAGTGGACCATTCTTCTCGTAGGCCTTTGTGTCGAAATGGAAATGAGAATCAACAATGCTTGAGATATTGTACTTTTGGCCAGTTGAGGTGAAGAGACCATCAGAAAATATGGGGAAGTTTTGTGCCTTGTAGAAATTGAACCAGTAAGCAATCGGTGTGATTATGTACATGATGAAGAAGAAGCCAGCAGCAACATTTGCAGTGGCAAACCATGGGCTAGCAAGAGGACTCCCGAGGTAGGAGGAGACGGTGGACCAGTCGAGACCGATCGCGCCAATGCCAAGGCCACTGAGACCTGAGCCGAGCTGCTGTGCAAGCACAGAGTGGGGGAAGACCCAGCAGATCCAGGAGAGGGAGGTGAGCATCTGGAACAGGTAGCCTGGGAAGATGTAGTATGCGAAGCTGCAGATGAATGCCACAAGGAAGAACTGGTTGCGCGTCAGCCCACCTTTGCTCCTTGCTTCCTTCTCGTGAAGCGCCCTGATGAGCAAAATACATTTGCAAATGTGTAAGTTGCATTTAGTACCAAGTTCTTTGGCTATAAAAGGTCATTTGATCCTTGCAAACATTTGTACCAAGTTCTTTGGCTTTAAAAGGTCATTTGATCCTTGCAAACATTTGTACCAAGTTCTTTGGCTTTAAAAGGTCATTTGATCCTTGCTGATGATCTGGGGAAGAACTGGTGGATGTAGCTGTGTTGGGCCACAAATTAGCCCGAACTGGGCCTTGTTATTGGGCCGGATCATATGCCCTCCTACCCTACATGGCTGGGACCTGGGGAGGCCACCAATTCATTGAACTTACGAATCTCTAACAAATTTAATTTACCGTAAAAAAATTAATTTAGACAGCACGAGTTAATTAATGGTCACATCTTGTCCAGCTCAATGATGGGCAGTTTATACGGTTTTGCTGTTTGCATTAACTATATTTGCTAAATGTTGTGTGATCTGAATGCATATATTTTTCTCTTCTTTTGTTTGAACCGTTTCATTTTCTTGTAGGACCCAAACTATTCCAGCCTCTTTGATGCTCTTGAATGCAAGCAGGACCAGTCTGACGTGTCATGATTAGTGACAGCTAGCTAACTTGGCATTTGATTCATCGATCGATCAATCGCTTATCAAAACGCGCGAGAGTCTTACAACTGAAACGTCAAATTAAACACCTACGTGCAAGCATACGCATCTCACACATATTTACATTTAATTTAATTTTCATAGTTTTACCAGCAGAAAGCAAGCTCTGTCCAACCACTTAATTTTGGAGTACTAATTCAAAGTCCAACCTCTATGTTCCAGCTGATTAATTAAGGTATATAATCAATGCCAAAAATATCTCTAATCAATCAAGATGAGATACACATGAACCGATTTTAAATTTGCTCTTCATTCTTAAACAAAAGAAAAAAATGATTTTCTTAAAAAAGAAATACTAGCTAGATGTGCTGGTTGAAGAGAGGAATGGTAGGTACCTGAAGAGGGAGACCTGCACGAGGTTGGACGGCCACCACATCGCCGCCGGCTCCACCAGATACCGCCGGAATATTCCCGCCCACCCGAATCCAAGCACCTGATCATCCACAACCTCGATCGCATTACACGACATGAACACCAAACGCAAAAACAATCATGCATATAACCTGATCGATCGAATGATCGATGGTTGAAGACGACAAGAAATCTAAAGAAAAAACAAAGTCACTTTCGATCTGCCATGGATGGTAGCAACTAGCAAGGTGACGTACGGTACCTGGGTGGTGAGGACGACGAGGAGGGAGACGAAGAAGGAGATGTGCTTGCCGTAGAACACGCGGACGGCGGTGATGACGTGGATGGCGTACACCGTGCCGGCGCCGGAGTTGGCGAAGATGGTGATGAGCACGTGCTCCTTCACATTGAACGGGCCCGGGTTGAGCGTGAACTCCCACGGCCGGCCGGGGAAGAAGCGGCGCTCCGGCAGCGCCGCCGCCATGAGGCGGCCGAGCGGCACGACGGCGATCTGCGCCGAGATGGCGGTGATGGTGAGCGGCTCCTTGCGGTACCAGAAGAACTGGTTGAGGAAGGAGAGCACCGCGCACGACGCCGTCCCCAGCACCCACATCCTGAACGTCAGCACCGGCGTCTCCGGCTCGTCGCTCACCGGCACCGTCAGCGCCACCTGCTCCACCGGTGAGTTCTCCTCCTCCTCCTCTCCATTCTCCGGCGAGCTGCCCGACGTCGATGGCCGCACTGTGCACGAGCATCATCAGTCGCAGCAACCAACCGGAAAAAGCTATGAGCTAAGCTTCGATGACGACGATCTTGCTGAGCTTACAGAACGGGGCGGTGATCTCGTCGTCGCCATGGCTGTGCTCCTCCTCCTCCTCGCGGTCTTCTTGGTGGGAGGACGCCATGGCTGCCATGTGTTTGTGGAGGCGTGTGGCTAGCTGAGCCTTTTACTCTTCATCTTTAGCAGGAAAACGACGTTGCTGCAACAGCAACGTACGATGCGTGCCATTACTGATAAGCTATCGATCGATCGAGTTGGTTGTTTTGGACTTGATTTGTGATGAGATGAGATCATGAGATCTGAACATATTATTTGCATGCTTGTTGCTAATTACAGGAGTAATGTATTGTGATTAACTACCAGTCTAAGCCTACTGCTGCTGCTGTTCACGCTAGCTCTGAAAACTCAAACGGTTGACTTGATGCAGCTGCGTGAGATGGAAGACATTACTATACTAATTAACGTGCTTGCTTAGCTGGAATATTGTTTTTCTTTGTTAATCAAAGTGTCTAACGTGCGTGCTTCACGCCAGATCGATGAGGTCTGAGAAATGATGAAAAATGACAAGCAATTTTGCCTGCTTTTTTTGTTGTTGTTAGCATGTATTTAGCAAGCATGTTGTCATTTGCTCTCATCATTTGTCCCTTCTCTGCAGAACATACATCCGTGTTATCACTGACAAAATTCCGGCAAGCTTTTCGATGGATTTTTTCTGTCCAGGTTCAATGAACCAACGCTGGAAGCCTCTGATTTTTTGTCATTAGGCGATGAGAATATCAATATGGAGTGAAAAACCTGATGCACAACTGCACAGGTGTAAATTGTAATCCAAAACATTAAAGCAGCGTCTTGTTCTTCTCTTCTTGTCTCTTTGCTTTCACGGAAAGCTAATCTGAAAAATCAAAAGGTTCATTGGTTCTAAAAATTACTAAAATTTATTTCTGCCTCTGCCTCTCTCTCTCCCTGACAAAATATCTTGGAAGATTAGAAACAGTAGTAATCTAGGTGGAGAAGATAATAATTCAATATCTAGAAATCCAGAGAGATTCATATGTTTTCTGTGAGGATTTTCAGGTACTTGTTGATAGTGTATTCAGACATATAAACATTTCTTTGGGGGTATAAAAAACAGTTACTACTTGTTCTATAGATTCAATACACTTCAAGCTTTGACCAATGAAAGAAAAAAAATCACACACTCCTGCTCAAGAAAAGAAAGAAGAGAAAATAAACCTCTCTCATCAGTGTAGGTAAGAATCAGATGAATATGCAATTTTGGCTGTTTCCTTGTTGACAGCAGAGCGAAAGAGAATCTCAACCAGCACATGAAAGAGCAGCATTGAACCAGTGAAAGCAGCCTCTGAGTCTCACAGTACCAATCAACATCTTTAGATGGTCCAAACCCAGCAACAGGCAGCAACAACATCATCTACTCTTGTGCCAGGATCAACAAGATGCAGATACAAATGAGTAAAAATCATACAATGAGCCCCCAGAAACAGAGGGCTCATGGGATGTTGGATCTGGGACAGGGACACTGATCCTATCGTTTAACTGTTCTGACTCCAAGAAACCATGGGTGAGTGATCTCGTCTTCAGCTTCAGTTGATTCTTGGGTTATTTTGCATCATTTCATGGACAGTAATCCGTTGATCAATATCAAAAGACCAAATGGAAAGGAAAACGTGTTGTTAACTGTTTCATGAAGAAAAAAATATTTGAAAAATTTCTGCCTCTTAAAGAGACAAACATGTACTCCCTCCATCCTAAAAAAACTTAACCTAGGAGGTTAGGACTGAGATGCGACATAATCTAATACAACAAATCAGGATATAAAGCATGTCCAGATTTGTTGTATAGATTATGTTCTATTTCAGTTATAGGTTGAGTATTTTTAGGATGGAGGGAGTAAGCCATTTGGTGAAATTGAAGAATGATCCCCGCGGAATGACGCATTTTCCAAATAGGACATTAGTTGGATTTTTCTTTTTAAAAGAAAAAAAAACAGTTGCAACTGCACGCACGACGCACGCGCTCTTCAGCCATGGCGTGCGCCGCCGCGCAGCCGCTGCTCCTCCGCAAACCTCGCCGCGGGCGACCACCGCTACGCCTCCTCCTCTTCTCACCCCTTCTTCCTCTGCACCCACGCCCTACTTATTAAAAATCCGGCCACTTCGCACCCGGCGACGCTTTTCCTCGCATCCGCGCTTGTCTCATTCGACGCCCAAGAACTGACTCCTGGCAGGCTGAAGCCAAGAAGGTCTTCGATGAAATGTGCAAAGCCTTTCTTTCGGCGTGTGCAAAGGGCGGCCTCGTCGGATAGGCGGACAAGCTGTTCGACGAAATGCTATAGAGGAAAGGCGGTGAGGACCGCAAAGCTGTTCGACGAAATGCTAGCGAGGAGAGACAGTGATCACTTCAGTGCCTACATGCGCAACAGTTGGGGCGATGGAGCTGTGGAGTGAGGGGGATGAGTATGTGAGGGGAGACACACCTATTTCTTGGTGTTTTCAGGGGATTGGACGTCGGCGAAAACCGTGTTCTTCTGAATGACATTTCTCTTGCATGGTCTGCGGATGGGGGCCCTCTTCTTGACCGTTGATGGTGAGCATTTCTTGCTTTATTAGCATTTTGTTTTTATGTTTTATGTTTGATTTTTAGCATTTACAATCAATTTGGTTGCAACTTACAAAGAATGGACAGTTCACAGATCAAAATTTAACTTGTTTTGTAGGATACAAGTTGTAACCACTAACCCTGAAACCACATTGCTAATTTCCAGCTATAAATCAAATCTGGTTCTACTGATGTTTAGATGACAAGGGTCAAATTAGTTCTAGTCACGGTTGGTCGATTTTTCGGTCAACCCGGCAAATTAGATCTAGTCATGTTGGCTTGCACCCATGGAAGTCTGGGTAACACTGTAGCAGTCTGACAAGAAGCAATAGGAGATCCTCAAGTATAGACTGCATCTGCACATCCCTTGACAACTATACCTTTAGCAGTGGGACAAGAAGCCAAAGGACATCCATCCAAGTCATTTCCCCACCAGTTCAGACTGATGTTCTCCAAGCCTAAGCACAAGTAAATTAAGACCGCCATGAAAGCCAAACCAGCATCCAGTGCACCTGAAAGCAGGTAATTGTGTCTCTCCCACCAATCACGTCGATATCTATAGACCACATAACCTGACAAGAACCCAACAAGTATCCAAGTTGTGTAGTTGACGGCAGTAGCAGGAGGCATCTGGAAGGTGGCACCAATTAGTACAGGCGTCTTGATGAGTAAGATCCAATTCTGGCCTGGGAATGTCTTGTGTGCAAACCAGACAAGTAGAGGGGCAATAGCTCCACACAAAAAGAACCAATTTAGAGCTGAATAAGTGCCTAAGTCCCCAAATATCCTGCGCGGGCTAATAAGTCCCCATGTGACTGATGCATCATAGAACACATGGTCACCTGGGCAGGTCCAAGGGCTATCTGACGGGAGGAGCTCAGTGTTGCAGATGTTGGGGATTGTCTCCATTAGCCACCATGCTGTGCCAATATACACAAATGCTGCAATTGAAGTTCCCACCACCTGTCATGTTTGGAGAAGTTTGTAAGTCACACGATACAATAGAACCAATGTCTACTCTTTACGAGAAATGATACATAAGTCATCATAGAACTAATAGAACTTACCTGGGCCATAAACATTGTCCTCGGTGGAATCTTCATGTAGTGACCCAGCTTAAAATCTTCAAGAAATGCCAAAGCTTGTTTCATGCTGATGTAACCATATACCTTGAAGCACATATTTGCAACAGGTCGTCCAGGGTACAGATACCCAATAATGTACTCCGTGATGACATTCAGGCCTGGAGTCTGTATATAATGAAAAAGGCTGAATTGGTTAGATCTGTATGATATAATATGCACAATGTGTTAAATCCACATACCTGATTTGTTGTTGCTTTGATTATCCCTATTGGGAGGGTGAAGGAAAAGGCAATGGAGCATGCAAACAAAACACCCCACCAGGGCAATTGGAGTTCCTCATTGTAGTATTCACAAGCAAATATAGTCATTCCGATGTTAGCAATAAGGATGAAGATGAACCACCACTCAGGGACCTGTTTATATCTCCTCATAAGTTTCGTGTGTATGTCCATCCTTTTTTCTTGAAAAGCTGATTTACTTAATAGCCAAATTTCACTGGAGACAAGTATCATGGTTCTTAACTTCATTATTTAATATTGTAGACAGCGGAGTGGCGAATCTAAGAAAAAAATACCTTCCATGGAAGAGGAGAGCATGAACAATTGTTGCAGCAAGGGTTGCAAAACCAACACCGTATGTGACAAGAAGGGAAGTACTGAGGTATAGTGGGCCATTCTTCTCATAGGCCTTGTTGTCAAAATGGAAATGGGAGTCCACAATGCTTGATACATTGTATTTTTGCCCAGTCGAGGTGAAGAGGCCATCAGAAAATATGGGGAAGTTTTGTGCCTTGTAGAAATTAAACCAGTATGCAATTGGTGTGATTATGTACATGATGACGAAGAAGCCAACACCAACATTTACAGTGGCAAACCATGGGCTAGCAAGAGGGCTCCCAAGGTAGGAGGAGATAGATGACCAGTCGAGACCGATTGCACCAACGCCGAGGCCTCGGAGACCTGAACCAAGCTGTTGGGCAAGGACAGAGCTGGGGAAGACCCAGCAGATCCAGGAGAGGGAGGTGAGCATCTGGAATAGGTAGCCTGGGAAGATGTAGTATGCAAAGCTGCAGACGAATGCCACCAGGAAGAACTGGTTCCGCGTCAAGCCACCTTTTCTCCGTGCTTCCTTCTCATGAAGTGCACTAATATAAGAAATATGTAAGTTATTTTCTTACGGAATGTCTTATTCGAAAAAAAAAATCTTACGGAATGAAAATGCAAACTTCACTGTCGTTTCAGAGGTCATTTACTCCTATGTTAAAGAATGAGGAAGAAGTGTACATGCACTACTCCATTTTAGTTTTAGTTTTACATATGTTCAAAATCTTGGATTTCTTAATGTACTCAAACAGAATTTGGTTTGTGTTTGTTCTGTCATTCTTTTTTTTTTACGCAAGTTCTGTCATTCTTAGCTAGGGAAGCTTCTTGCAAAAATAATAGAGAAAATATATAAGAGGTCCCTCAGCTCCTATGTCACTTTTCCTCTTCCATTTTTGTTGTAGTTCGGTGCAGGCTGCAGCACTGCAATGGTTCCAACTTCCAAGTGAAACATATGTGGTGGTTCAGACTCTTACATTGCCGGTGTGGAGGTTGGAGTGGATCAAAATGCTACAAGAATTCAACTCTGGTGAGAAGATTTTTGTCATACTATCTATTCTGATTTTCAAGCAGTGTACCTGAACAGAGAGACCTGCACTAGGTTGGATGGCCACCACATAGACGCCGGCTCAACAAGATAACGCCGGAATATTCCCGCCCAGCCGAACCCCAGCATCTGATGGTACAGTATCGTACACGCATGAGAAGGAAGAAATCTTTTTTTTCTATTTTTGGTTGCCAGGTAATTAAGCTAATCTAGCATCAGGGCGTTGACAACTTAATTTATTAAATGTGTTTAGGCAGAAGCTAGCTTGCATGCACCTGTGTTGTGAGGACGACAAGGAGGGAGATGAAGAAGGAGAGGGTCTTCCCGTAGAAGACACGGACGCCGGTGATGAGGTGGATGGCGTAGACGGTGCCGGCGCCGGAGTTGGCGAAGATGGTGATGAGCACGTGCTCCTTCACATTGAACGGCCCCGGATTAAGCGTGAACTCCCACGGCCGCCCACGGAAGAAGGCGCGCTCCGGCAGCGCCGCCGCCATGAGGCGGCCGAGCGGCACGACGGCGATCTGCGCCGAGATGGCGGTGATGGTGAGCGGCTCCTTGCGGTACCAGAAGAACTGGTTGAGGAAGGAGAGCACCGCGCACGACGCCGTCCCCAGCACCCACATCCTGAACGTCAGCACCGGCGTCGCCGGGTCGTCGCTCACCGGCACCGTCAGCGCCACCTGCTCCACCGGTGAGTTCTCCTCCTCCTCCTCTCCATTCTCCGGCGAGCTGCCCGACGTCGATGGCCGCACTGTGCACGAGCATCATCAGTCAGCAACATATATACGATGAAGGCCATATATATATATATATAATCTCGTTGATCTTATTCGTTAAAAAAAGGAAAATGAAATAACAATATATGATCTTGCTTCTGGGTTCTGGGTGCTCACAGAGAGGGGAGGTGATCATCGGATCGCCATGATGATCAAGCTCTTCTTCTTCCTCTCGCGCTTGTTGCGCACTTGCTTCGTGGTGGAGCATCATGGTTGTGTGTGCTGCGAGCCTTCTCAGTTCTCACGCGTGGTCGTTTTGGTTCCTCCGGTTCGTCAATATTTAATTGGATTTTGCCTTGCCACTTTAGAAAAAAGTGGCGAAAGAGATGCTTGCGTCGCATATTTAATTGAGAGCATTTATTCTGTACTAGATAATCGATGCCCATGTTGGTGCACCCACTGGGTTTAGCCACTGCATTTATTATATTCTAGATATTCGCTATTTGATGTATTATTTAGAGTTGTTATATTATGAGTTTTATTATATAAATTACTGTCATCCTTATAAAAAAATCTAAAATAATATATGTTTTAATTTATTTCAGCAAATAGCTCATAAATATTTATGTGTCATTTTTTTTGTTAAAAAGTTATATTTATTTTTTCTTTCAAACTATAAATATCAAATAAGGCGGTTGGTAAGTACTTTTTTAATAAGTCAATGTACTTCTATATTGTTTATGTCATGTTTAGAACACACAAAAGTTAAGAACTTTTTTATGGAGTTAGTTCATATCCCATTGAATTTCTATCAACACGTAGAAGGACCACTTGATGGGTTATTAATTTCTAACTTAACATGTAATATATTTCTTTAACTGAAAAACCTCAAAATTCCCTTAGCTAGCTCTCATGAGTCTAACCTCGGGGTTGGATCGATTGGGGCACCTTTCATATTCCTATTGGACTTATTGGCATTCTTCCACAATTCATATTCTCCTTTAGAATACAACAATTTTGTTTGCCATTTAGTTTTCTATTTAACCTATCACATATCGAGATTTTCCTATTATCCCTAAGAATCAGAATTCCTAATATTTTCATATGAAACATATTCTAGATTTTTCATATTGATTTATTAGTGGTGTACAGAAGGTAGAGAATATAATTTCTTTTTCAAATATATTTAGTATTAGACTCATTTTGTTTCTTACATTCTCTCAAGCATAGAGAAGTAGGTAAAAGTACTCGCTATATGCATGTGATTTATTAGATATGATCATTCCAAGTTATCAGCAGTTTTCTAGACATATTACTCAAGCAATTCAAAAGGAAATAGAAGGGCTATTTTTTTTCCATTTTGATATTCTTCAGTTGGGGACTTGATGGAAATTTGTCGTTATTGTTAAACTGTTGCAAAGGAAATAGTGCAAAAGGGGAAAAGAGTATTTGGAAAATATGCAACATGGAAGTTTCCGGAAGTTTATGCTCCTAAAGATTTTTATTCTTTTTTTTAGACTAGAAAATATGCCCGTGCGTTGCAACAGGTAAAGACTTTTTTTAGTGATATATTAAGAGCTGAGTAATAAATTGAAATATTGGGATCACTATACACTATAATTGAAAAAGTTAATAAAAATCTTAACATTGGGATCACCGTAGATTGTAATTAAAGAAAAGTTAATAAAAATATTTCTTGGGTTTTTGGCCGAAAGCCTTCCTTCCTTGTCAGCCCTAGGCTAATCCGCTACCTCCCTCCATTTGGTCTGCTTCTCTTCGACCCTACCATCTTCAACTTCCCGAATATGTCTACCATCTTCAACCTCCTGAAGATAATCCCGTGCCCGCGCCCGTATGTTTGCCGGAGAAAATCTCCCCATCAAATCCGGCCGAATCTTTCTCGGTTAGCCAAAATTGGTCAAGGGTTTCTATCCACTCGATCTACTCTTTCCGTTTTCCCTAAAATCAGAGCGTAAAACTCGGGATAAAAATGACTAGGCAGATCGAGGTCATCATCGGCAACTATAAAATAGAGATTAAATCCAGCCAAATCGAAGGGAAAATCACGGAGAAAATGATGAGAGATGAGTGGGGAATCGATTTTTGCAATCAAATTGGGGGAGAAAACACACGATCGATATGGCGGCGGCGCGGCGCTAGGGGTCACCTCGGGAGGTGTGAGGCGAACAGATGGGATTATAAAACGATAAAACCGGTTGAGAAAAAAAAGTGCACGGGAGAAAAAACCGGCAACAAAAAAGATAAAACTAAAAACGTCAGGAGGCGCACGGTGAACAGATCGGATTGAAAAAAGGGACGAAAAACCAAAAGCCTTACCATGTGTGCATAGAAAACTCTTTTGCGTGCAAAGAAAACGTAGAAAACTTTTTTGCATGCAAAGAAATTTTTTTCCTTTTTTGTACAGTAGTCGAACAGTAGATGTTTTTTTTTTGTTTTTCTTTTTTTACTGACGACGACGGAAGATTTTTTTTTTTAATCGCTAGATGAGTCGGACTTTTTTTCTTTCTTTTTTTACCTTTTTTAGTCGGACTTTTCTTTTTTTTTTTTTACAGAAGATGGGAATTTCTTGTTGTCAGTAGAGGTATAGATTAAAACCGAAACATAAAATTAAAACCGTTTCAAACACGGATGACGTACCAAAATTCTAGCAAAAACATCTTCAATTTTTATAATAGTAGAGATGATTATAATTTTCTAGCAATTTGGAGGTGCCAAGTGGCTCAATAGACTAGCAGGTTTCCTGCCAACTTGGCACACTTGCTTCGGCCCTTCGGGGTGGGACATCATGGTTGTGTGTGCTGCGAGCCGTCTCACGTGGTCGCTTTGGTTCAGATATTTCATTGGATTTTGCCTTGTCACTTTAGAAGAAGGTGGTTAAAGGGACGCTTCCGTCGCATATTTAATTGAGAGATCTATTCTATAATTTATCACTGATATTATCTCTTTTCATAATATACCGATAATTTTATCAATTGTTATATAATATGCTATTGGACCGAACCTTTGTTTGAAAATACCCTATGGACATATAAGATTAACAATCGATTTATCTCAATAGAAGTTTAAAAAAAACTATGAAAATTTTCATACGGCCTCCTTATACAATATGGTGTATATAAGTTTCATTTTTTTTGCATTTTAATTTTTTTAATATATAACTTATTTGTGTTATGCTATATAAAATACTTTTTTGGTGTTTTTAATATAAATCACCTTTCATATGCCACATAAGATATTTTTGTGTTATTATCTTTTGTGTAAGTAAATTCTCTCAAATATACCACACAAATATATTTTTTCTATAAAATAAATATAACAAAAAAAACTTGAAACTTAGATATAAACTTCCATATTATGTAAGGAGACCACGTGAAAATTTCCATACATTTTTTAAACTTCGAGAAGAAAAAAAAAGAATTCTAGTAATCTGCTAGATGGGCCTCCAGTACTCTTGGGCCTCTTTTTTCGGCTCCTACTCTTTGGACCTTCTCCAGCGACGATCTCTCGCCGCCACCAGCCACCCGCCGCTCGCCGCCCGCCGCCGACGGCGCGGCCGCGTCTTCTCCGGTCCACCACCGTCAGTGAGCTCAGCATCCTCTCGAGCCGCCGGCGTCGTCGTGTCTGAAACGACTAGCACGGTGCTTGTGTTTCCCATGTTCCATGGAGGGCGAAGCAGCTGCACGCGCGCGCGCTCCGCCGCGGGGTGCGCCTGCTGCAGCCGCTGCTCCTCCGCGTCCTCGCCGCCGGCGACCACCGCTACGCCGCGCGCCTCCTCGCCTCCTACCCGGGGCCTCCTTCGGCGCCGCTCCACAACCGCCTCCTCCATGCTCTCGCCTCCCTCCACCGGCCTCACCCCCTCCTCCTCCCCTTCTTCTCCCGCCTCCGTCGCCTTCGCCTCCTCACTCCGCTGTCATTCACTCTCCTCTTCTCCTCCTCCTCCTCGTCCGCCTCCTCCTCCACCCCCTTCTTCCTCTGCTCCCACTCCCTGCTTATCAAATCAGGCCACTTCGCATCAATCGATCCCTTCCTCTCCTCCGCGCTCGTCTCATTCTACGCCAAGAGCAAGCTCCTGGTTGAAGCCAGGAAGGTGTTCGACGAATTGACGTGCAGGGATACGGCCGTGTACAATGCGCTTCTTTCGGCCTACGCAAAAGGCGGCCTCGTCGATTCAGCAGAGAAGCTGTTCGAGGAAATGCCAGAGCGGAATGTGGTTTCCTGGACTGCGATGGTATCTGGGTACGCGCAGAATGGTCGGCATGAGGAAGCGGTGGAGACGTTCTTGGAGATGTGGGAGAGGGCAGGGGTACAACCGAATGAATTGACAGTGAGCAGTGTGCTGCCTGCATGCGCAGCAGTTGGGGCGATGGAGCTTGGGAGGAAGGTGGAGGAGTATGCGAGGGGAAAAGGCCTCCTGAGGAATGTGTATGTGGCTAATGCACTACTGGAGATGTATTCCAAGTGTGGCAGCATTCGGCAAGCTTGGCAAGTGTTTCAGGGTATCGGTCACCAGCAGGATCTCTGTTCTTGGAACTCTATGATCATAGCATTTGCTGTGCATGGCCTGTGGAGGGAGGCCCTTGCCTTATTCTATAAGTTGCGGGTGAGGATTTCTTGCTTGAATTGTCTTGTGTTCTTAGTAGTCGCACTAAATCAGAGCATTTACATGAAATTTGGTTGCAATGACTTTACTTGGCAATTGGCAGGTGAAAAGCAAACTTGTTTTAGCGTAGAATTAGCAGACCATATAGCCAACTATAACATTTCAAGAGCCATCCACATTTTTTATGTTGAAGCTAGAAACTGATTTCGGTGTGTTTAGATGGCAGGGGTCAAACCAGATGGTATTACTTTTGTTGGGGTCATCTTGGCTTGTACCCATGGAGGTTTGGTGAATGAAGGCAAGCTATTCTTTGACTCGATGGAAGCAGATTTTGGTCTGAAACCGAGAATTGAGCACTATGGCTGCATGGTTGACCTTCTCGGGCGTGCTGGTCTCCTGAAGGAATCATACAGTCTGATTGTGAGCATGCCAGTGGAGCCTGACGCTGTCATCTGGGGGGCCTTGCTTGGTGCTTGCAGCTTCCATGGCAATGTAGAACTAGCAGAATTAGCAATGGACAAGCTCATCCACCTTGAGCCACAAAACACGGCAAACCTAGTGATCCTTTCAAACATATATGCGTCATCTGGCAAATGGGATGGTGTTGCCCAAGTATGGAAGTTACTAAAGGAGAAAGACCACAAGAAATCAGCTGGGTACAGCTTCATTGAGTTAGATGGTACGATGCATAAGTTCCTTGTTGAGGATAAGTCACATCCAAGATTTGAGGAAGTATACAATACCCTTAATAGTGTCACAATGACCATGAAGCTGGTTGGGTTGGAAAACCTGGAAGAATTGAAAGGCTAGGTTCTCTGTCAGTCTTTGTGAACTATTTGTCTGAGGATAAGCTCATCCTTGCTCCCTGTAAGGCACCAAGCAATGGGAATAAAATGTGACCAAGTAGTACAAGATTTCTTGTGAACTATTTGTCTGACCTTTCATGTTGAATTGGCATGCAAAGAGATGTACCAAGGAGACAATCAGAAAAAAGACATAATGGCCTGGATATTGAGTCTCTAGCACATATTTCGATAGAACAAAATGGTCCTCTGTTGTGCTTGTTATTCAGTGGTATAAAACTACTAGGCATATTGCAGCTAAAGCATGTCAATGGCAGATATACCACAAGGTAAATCTCTTCTTATTAACAGTGACATTTAGAACTGGCAATACTGCTTTAGTGATTTTCCCTATGTATTGTTGCATGGCATGAATTGTCCAATTCCAATGGTTGTGTATTTGGTGCCCTATATTATGCTTCAGACATGTGATGGTTATTTCAAAAACCTTAACTTGTGATTTAAAATTTTCTTTGCTTGCTTGTTGACTTGCGGTTGAGATCATGTTTTTTTTTTATGCCTGCTATTATATGTTCGAACCATGGAAGTGCAATAACCCTGACACTATATACCCAAGAAAAACTAGGAACAGTGGCCTTAACATTTTTTTTTGGAGGGTTCTCTGGAGTATTTTAGTCATATTAGTTACCCTTTACAGGCAGCAGACTGAACCATACAGTATTATAAGCTTCATTGCAGTTTGTTTCTATTTGCCTTGATTTTTTTTACAACATTTTTAGAAAATGACTTGATGCTAGAAAAGTAGTCTAATATGCTGTTCTTACTAACTGGAAGGCATTATATAGGGCATTACAGTTACAGAAAACATGATAAGTTAATAGACAGAAAATACAGAATTATCATGTTTGTATAGAAGCTCCCCAATTTCATGGAAATGGTTATTTAGAATTCTCAGGTTATAGAACTTTGTGCTTATGATTGTTCAGAATCTCAGATGTATGATGAGGAGATGTTAATATCCTTGTGCCCACAGTGTTCTCATGGCTCCCCTTTGCAGTCATTTTCAGCAGTGACCTGGAAATTGCTCTTGTCTCGGCTGTGCGCAGGGGCAAATAATAGACATCAGAAGCCTCCTTTAGACCTTTGTGCTCAAACTTTATATTTTTGTTGCACATGCTTGGTATTAGTGTGGATTACTTGGTTCTCTTGTTATTATAACATGAAGTCATCAATTGGTGTGTGTGGGACAATATGCAGATTTTTTTTATGTGCTCCGCCTGCGTGCATCAATCTAGATGCTGAAAGTGACTACCTGCTAAGTTGTGATCATAAAGGCACAAAGATGCTGAAAAGTAGGATCAGATAGGACACACTCCAAGACCTCGGTCAGCACTCAGATGGGTCCGCAGTTGCGAAAAACACTTCCATTTGGGCCAATTACAAAATTAGGGGCTTAGCTAATAGCTATTGAAGAAAAAGACACTCAACATGACTTGGAAGCACTGATACTGGACAATGATGCAGAAGTTCTCATTTACTTCCTTGTTTCTTTTACTGGAACAATTCACAGTTGGGCCATTGCTGAGCATTTGAACAGAGAGAGAATTTTTTTTTTGAACGGAAACAGAGAGAGAATTGGTTGGTTCAAGAAATGTGTGCATTGTAGAGCAGATTTTCAGTCCACTGGGGAGAATGTTGAGCAGACAATGGCATTAGAGCTGTAGCAGTACCATTTTGTTTTCTTCTTGAGAGTGGTCCCTTTATTTGCACCAACCTTTAGTTATTTCCTTCCAGGTTTTTGTATCCTGGACATTGCTCTCCCTTCGCTTCCTTCTATAGTGTTTGGAAGAGTCCCTAGCCTTCTTGATTTCTTCTGTGAAATTAAAAATAAACATGTGGTTCATGATCATTGATAGTAGCTTATTGCATTGAAGAGTTCTCAGTTGGGTGGTTGTTCTTTCTGAACGATCGTACAAAAAGAAAGATAAGGACATTATGTTGGATTGGTTCTTGATGTCATTACCTTGTCATATATTCTGAAAATTATTTATGAACATTTATATTGGGCCACTGGGTTAGTAACATCTATTAAATGTTTGACAAGAGTTGTAAGAAACAAAGTAAAGTTAAAACCAGCTCTGGATTTACAGTGCACATAGAATATCTGATCCTTATCTCCATCAGCTAACAGGGGGGAAATGGATCGTCTTGTTTCTTTCAGGCTAAATAAACACATAAATAAAGAACAAGAAGCTGAATCAATTTGCCAACTCCAACGGCCTGTATTACTTAATGGTTGACTGAACAAAGTCTTTGGCCTTTTCTTGTTTGCCACCCAATCTGTTCATATGCCGACACAATATCGATTTACTTGGAAACTTCGTCGTATGAAAATGACACAAAGATTTCTTTGACGAAAGCAGTATCATACTATCGTGGTCGGTGGCTTAACCACATGAGAAACTACCAGACAATTGCTAATTGGATAAGAGTGTGTGAGTGTGTATGTGTGTTAAGATGTTAATGGCCATGAAAACGATTGCCACCTAATGATGTGAAAAAATATTCAGAGTCTGGTTGGAACCTGCAGATTCCCACATTTTATACCACTAGAACACATCTTCAGCAGATCATCAGTGGTAATCAGAGACTAACTTTTCTTGTGGATGGGCACATGGCATGAGGCCAATCATCACTGGGATGTTGTATGTATCTTTCCTAAATTTTGTTGAGAAACAACTAGGATATTCTTCTGTCAGTTGTGTGACCCAGAAAATGCTCTCAGTTGCAGGTTTCAGATGCTAAGACTTTGCTTTAACTTCAACCTCTTTTCAAGAAGAGTTCAACTGGACGCACAAAATCCTCACGCTTTACCTTTGGAGAAGAGATGAACGAAAATTCCAAACATGGACATTACTTCCAAGAACTGAGCAGATGATATTACAACTTTTTTCTTGAAGTGAGATATTACAACTTTTCATGTCCAAAAGCCTTTCCTTTGTAAGCAAATTGACTGACCTAATTCAATAGATGAATCCATGTATTTGCTGACCTAATATTTAGAGGTACGGAGCTATCCTGCAACAGATAATTAGACCAGCATTATTATGCTGATCATTATCGTTGGAAGACTGCAGGTCGTTGCCAATGGCTGAAAAAAAATGATTTATTTTTTTTCTGATGATGCAACCGTGGAGACGCTGAGCTGAGGTCAGGTCTTCGGTCGCAAATGGTAGCCCTTTGATCAAATCTTAATGTTTAGATGTCATCATCAAAGAAGACCTTGACTTAGTAATTAAAAGGGAATAATGGTAATTGCAAAATAAACAGATACTAAATAAAAATCAAAGGAATGGTTCACAAGGTGATCCAGTCTTTTATTGCTTCTCTTCCTAGTTGGGATGCAGTGCAGTCATAAACAAGAAAAGGACTACACGACCTGGTTTCAGGAAAAAAAGAAAAAGAAAAAGAAAAGAAAAGGACTAGATGTGATGCGCTGAAAGTATAGAGATAAACATGGGTAAAAATAATACAGCTTGTAAGTAAGAAAATGCACTCTGCACAAGTAGGTAGCGTTTGAAATAGATTTACTCGTTGGATTATTGTTGCTGATTATCTACTTCAATTATTGGAATAAATTAAATATTTTGAGAAGTAAATTTAACAAAATAGTTTAGAACGAGTAGTCTAAGCAATGTTTGACACTAAGCAATGCAATAGAAGAAACTTTTTTTAGGAAAAAACGTATTTCTAAAAGCATGGAGCAAAGAATGCACATGGTGAATAAGTTTGTAACACCTGTGATTCAGTTAGAGACCAGGATTTACATTTAACATATCATTTTTCAGAAATGAAGAGACAAGATGCCCTCTCCATGACAAGAAGTTATCCAGAGTAATTCATGTAGAAACAATAAGAAATAAAATTTACCAAAGCATTACATTAATTAAATATGTTTTACAAAACAAAGAATATTACAGTATACTATGTAACAG
The DNA here is from genome assembly GCA_009805545.1 of Oryza longistaminata. NCBI lineage: Eukaryota > Viridiplantae > Streptophyta > Magnoliopsida > Poales > Poaceae > Oryza > Oryza longistaminata. The sequence goes on from CM020183.1 coordinate 932,812, forward strand.
TTAGACCCCTACCTAGCCTAGTCCCTTTCAGTCAAGACAACTACTGGACAGTAAAACACTTGCACACAGAGAGAGAGAGAGAGAGAACGACTTGCAGATATATAAATACTCATGGAGCCACCCACCCTCATTAACAAAGAATCCGTCCAGCCTTGAGAAGCAGAGAAGAGGAGAGAAACAAGAGACAGAGATAGAGTAACTGAGTAAGCATCTCGATCTTGGCATGTTCTTTCTTCTTCCCCTTTCCCTTCATTGATTCTCCTCTTGTTTTCCTCATCACAAACTCCTGTAAAGACCTGTTCTTCACCTCAATTCTGCTCTTGTTATATTGCCTGGATTCCATTTTTTTTGGTTCTTGGAAGCTTCTATTGCCGCTGCTTGTTCTTCAGTTGTTTTTGTCCAAAAAGAGTTCTTGGATTAGTTGTAGAGAAGAGGTTAAATCAAGGAAGGTTGCATCTTGTTCTTGACTGATTAATTGGGGTGCCATGATCTGCAGGTAAACGGGTTCTTGCCTGACACTTGTCTTGTCCGGGTGGCCATTCATGGCCACCGTGGGGCAGCCTGATGCCATGAGAAGGATCACCGTTCACTACGTGAATCCGCCGCCGGTCGCCGGCGCCGGAGAAGCACACGTCGATGGCCTCGACGACGAGGTTCTTGATTATGTGATTGGTGATGTTCTTCAGGATCAGGTGTGCTTTTGGTCCAACCATTCCATCATTATAAGCATACTGCTCTTACAGGCTTGCAGAATGATGAGCTTTAGCATCAAACATATGTTTCTAAGCCTTTCCATATGGCCTCTTTACTTTAGTTCAACATTGTTTAGTAAACTTTCCACTGTTTCTCTGAAACTTTTTTGAGAATAAACTTATTTGTTTTTCTGAACTTTTTTCTAGGAGGGTCTGTATCAATCGATATTGTATGGCACATGCGGGGATGACATGAGAGGGGCAAGAAACACTGCTCTTGCCCAATCTGATGGTTTACATTACTACTATCACGGAGAGAACAGCAGTGGTGAAGCAACAACCTCGAGAAATTCAGAAATCGACCAACAGATTGAGTATGACTTGGTGTTCGCTAGGCAGCTGCAGGCAATGGATAATCTGACAATTGAGACACCTGCAGATGAAGATGATGGTATGCACTGATTCTCGTTCAGTTTTGTGAGCACTTGATGTGCATAGTGATTTTTCAGCCGTGGTAATCTTAACATTTTTCACCTTTGAATTTGTTTTGTCTATGTTGGTGATGATTCAGATATAAGCTGCGTACCCTCTCCATCTGACTCTGAAACCGATGAACCGGCAGAAGGCAACAACGAAGAGGTGATTATATGAGCTGTTTCAGAATTGCAAATATTCAGCATTGTTCGTTTCAGACTTCTTGATGCAAAGATACACAATTGCATATTCACTAAAAAGATGAGCTGTTTCAGAATAAAGCCTTTCCAAATGGATAATGTATAAACATGTACTACGAAAAGTTGAGATTCCTATCATTTGTTTGCAGGCTGCCACACAGGATGATAACGATGATCCAGACAACATGACATACGAGGTTAGTGTTATATTCACTTGTATCACATTTCTTCTGTAAAAGAGGTTTACACCATCTATGAAAAAGTTGCTGATTCTTATTCTTTCTGTAATCCAGCAAAGGCAGGCACTTGTGGAATCTGTAGGAAATGAGAACAGAGGTTTATCTGATCTGCTTATCTCCTACTTGGAGACATGGAAGTACAAATCAGGCTTTTTCCCAAGGAAGGCAAACCATGATGAGTATGTCTACCATTTCAGTTTTCAATCAATCACATACTGATTTCTTGCAGAAGATAATCCAAGCATGTAACTGATGACACTCTGATCAAAATCTTCATCATGGCATGTAACTGATGATTTCCTCCTCTTTTTTCTCCCCAAAATTGCAGCTGTCCTATATGTCTGTCCGCTTTCAGACGCCGAGAAACCCTCATTACATTGGCCTGCAAGCATAGTTACCATGAAGGTTGTGTTTCTAGATGGCTCAAGATTGACAAGGTAAAAACCTTCTTAGGACACTAGATTTGCTATCTGAATTTGTGTACCTATCTTAGAGATTACCATTTGTCAAAGTCTACATGAGCACTGATATGCACTGTCCATTTCATATAACAAGATGGTCTTTGTCTTTCAGTTTCCTTGAGCTTCTTCCAAATTAAAAGAACTTCATGGGCTTGTGCAGTGGAATTCCTGACATTTTTGTTTATGAAACAGGCCTGCCCAGTTTGCAAATATGAAGTGTTTGGACCTTCCTAGCGTGTGAGGAGGCGATCAACGAGGCTGACCAACTATGACTCGATGAGACGGCATATGGTGGTTGCAGCATCTGCTCTGCAGTGTTAATTAAAAAGGGAAACCTTAACTCCCAAAAAAAAGAGAAGGGAAGAAAAAGAAAGCAAAAAAGGAAAAGAAAAAGAAAAGACAAGGAGAAAAGAAATTTGAAAACAGAGATGCTTCGTCAAGATTGTGCATTTTTTTCATGTTTTTTTTGGCTGTGTACAAGCGTAATTTTGACCTGATCGACTCAAGGCAGTCTCTCGAGGCCTTTAATTTCGTAAAGCTTCATATGCATGAGTGTGCAATTGTGTGCCTATAGTAGTACAGTACATGTTTTCTGTTTGAAACAGAGTCAAAGATCTCTCTCCTGCCGACCACCCATCTAAAACAAGGCCATGTGTACATCAATACATGTACTGATATATACTCCCTCTGTCCAAAATAAATCAGCTTTTGTACATGTCAAAATCTTCTTGTTCAACTTGTACAAACCAGAACATATTACTCCAAAATCACAAAAAAGAACATATTACTCTAGGAGTACTCGTCTAAATAATTTGTGCTTTGCTTGGCTTGGTACCAGCAAGGCAGCAACAAGTATGCTATGCCACTTCACTTACCACCTGGCAGGCAGTCCAGCTATGATCTCTCTCGTTTATAGTGGGCCCATCTGGTAGTGGCAGGCTGGCAGCTGCCTTACGTGTGATGCCAGCGAGGCAGCGGGCATGGGTGGCGTGCCCGAGAAGAGACACGTGGAGTCGAACGAGACAAAGCAAAAACATGGGTTCACATCCCCAACGTCCAGAAGAAGCCGCCGCTGCCTCCTCTCATTTCGGAACTCTAAAGCCTCCTCTTATTTCCCACTTCTCTCTTGCCGTTGACCCAGCGAACCCTAGCCAACGAGATCGGTAGCTAGAGGCAGCCGCTATAGCCATGGATGTGGTAAATGCAGCAACCTTGGATGTGTTAACCAAGGTTTCCCATCCGATCAGTTACTGCACGGTTATTGTGGTCTGCGCTTACCGCAAGGGAGCGGTAACAGGAACTGCCCAGTATATCGACTAAGTTAAAAAGAATAAAAATATATATATTTTTGGTTAAATTTGTCTGGCTTTCTTCTGTTTTGCACCGTAACCGCTGTTACAGCGGTGAAGGATACCCCTCCCCTGACGGTAAGGGAAACCCTGGTGTTCACTAGGCACTACTAGGTGGTAAGGGAAACCGTGGTGTTCACTAGGCACTAGGCTAGAGTCAGGAAGCAGATCAACTCCTAGGCACCACAGATCAGCTAGGCAGACAAAGTGGCAGAATAAAGCCTAATATCAGAAGACGCCTTTCAGAACAATGCTAAGTTATTAGGTTTGCATAGTTACATAAACAGTAACAGATCTTTTTCTGAACAAGAACCAGTGCTATCACAATTTTAATATACGGCCTAAGTAATCACCTCACCCAGACCAACATGCTGTTACCAAAAATTACCTACTTCATGGTTAGTGTGGCATATGCAATTGCATGAACGCTGGCTTGCTCTAACGCAGCCCATTAATAAAAGTTAAAATTGGATAATAAAGAAACTACATTTTTCATGTACTCCAAGTTCGAAACAAACCAGGCCAACATCGCAAGCAAAGGCTTTATGGAAATACTAGTTATTGAAAGTTTCGTTTAGTGGAACAAAAGGAATAGAGGAAATTGAACGATGAACATTGCAATTAGGAATAGGATGTGATCAGAAAAACAATTTTTGCACTCACAGATAATCCAACATGAAGTCAATTATGCTCAGAGAACAAACGAATCATGAGATTCAGTCACAAACTTTGCATGCTCTTGGCAGTTGGCCCCCTAAAGAGAACTTGGAAAGACAGGAAATATCAAAATACCTGAGAAATTATAATACATTCCAATAGCAGCATGTGTTCTTCTTCCCCCTATCTGTTTGGAAACGAAAAATTCAATCAGCTGGTGATTTGGATTTCAAACATATCATATCTCATTACCACTGAATTAGGAAAGATTGGAGAGATTACCAAAGCAAGCAAATCCGATAAATACGACAACCCCGTCGCTGTTCCCTCCACATCGGAATCTCTCACCCAACTCAAGATCAACCGCAGCCATGGCCGACAACAACTTCGGAGAGCTTCCGGTGGACGGCCAGCCCGGTCAACCTGGCCAGCCCGGTCAACCCGGCCAACCGGGAGGGCGCGGTCGCGGTGGCCGCGGCGGCCGAGGAAAAAGGGCGCTGGCGGACGTGGAGGCGGTGGCGGCGGGGCGGTGGTGGTGGCGGTGGCGGCGGAGCCGAGGGAAAGGAGGGAAAGGCGGGGCCGGTGGGCACGGCGGCGCCGGTGGCGGGGGCGGTGGCAGCGGCGGTGGCGGTGGCGGCGGGAAAGGCGGGCGCGGCGGGGACGGTGGCAGCGGCGGGGCCGTGGGCGCGGCGGCGACGGTGGCAGCGGCGGGGCCGGTGGGCGCGGCGGGGACGCGGCGACGGCGGAGACGGGTCCGGCGCGGCGTCGTTAGTGGAGTAGTTGGACAAAGAGCAGAGGGACCCAGATGCTAATGCGAATTATCTATTAATTTATATTGTGAGAAGTCAAATTTTTTGTAGGGAGTACCTATAAAACATTCGACAGTTTTTTGAATGAAAACTTTCAATTGTAACTACTATGTAATTACATTGTAACTACATTGTAACTACTATGTAACTACAATATAAGTGATATGTAACTCATATATAACTCTGAAAAATTGGATGGATCAATTGGTTAGTTGAACGAGCATGCAAGCTACAGGTCTCGGGTTCGATCCTTGCCGCGAGCATCAGTTTTTTTTCCATTTTTTTCCTCCACAGCACAAATCTCAAAGCATATCGTACGGTTAAAAATTTGACAGTTTTCACCCCTAAAAACTGTCGACAGTAGGATAGCAAATCCGTTTTTTGTATAACTAAATTTAACAAACAGTTTGAAATAAGTCGTATATGCAATACAGTAGAAAATTTTCTTTTATTAAATGTGTAGCAAATAATCCGATTGAATAATTTGATGGATAATCTTATGTACTCCCTCCATGCTATAATATAAAGGATTTTTACTTTTTGTTTGCACTGTTTGATCATTCGTCTTATTTAAAAAAAATTGGAATTATTATTTATTTTATTTGTGACTTACTTTATTATCCAAAGTATTTTAAGCACAACTTTTCGTTTTTTATATTTGCAAAAAAAAATTTGAATAAGATGAGTGGTCAAGTAGTGCAAGTAAAAAGTCAAAATCATTTATATTGTAGGAAAGAGTATTAAGCTAACACTATATGGTTTGGATCATTAATCCGTGCCCTATTATTATTATCTCGAATCTTTAAGTGAGAGAAAGAGAGAGACGAAAAGAATTGGAGGCAATAGCTAGTCTATTTAGATTGATCGACATATTGCGCCGGGCGTCCACGAACTGTGATTGTGTATGCATCCCGATTTTATTGGTCAGGACTAAAATCACCATCGGTATCCAAGATTGTGCAATCATGCATTGAATCCTACACGCGGAAAAAGCGGTCTCCCAGCGTTATAATTTGGTCAATTTCAAATGTTTGGGTTTTACTTACACCGATTAATCTACAACGGAGGAAGTACATGTTAGCTCTAATACTATTAAAATTGGTAGTGCTTCAATTTCTAAATTTAAATTTAATAAGTTCTGTTTTTTTTCTAAGCTGAAACCATTTGATTCCAACTCTACAACATGTGGAATAAAACTCTGCCAACCTGACCTGAATTAAACATAGTCCAAATTCAAATCAAAAACCGTGTACCAGCAGATTACAGGCGGATATTTTTTTTTTCAGGAACTATTTCAAATCCCAGAAAACTCGTGCAAAATCCTTCCATTCCAGGATTTTGGTGGAGTAAATCCTACTATTAAAATTTCTTCGCTGAATCGACAATCATATGGCATTATAAAGATACAAAAAAATAATAGTAATCGCCAGACATTGTCATTCAGCAGTATGATGGGCCTCGATGTGTGCTAGTAGAAGCAGCTTTGGTTCGATCTCAGCATTCCAAGCCAACTCACTTACCAGCGCACATAACGCTTAAATTACATCAGTGTATCATCATCATCATAAACTGTTTCAGACACCCCAAACAAAAAACTCCACATACCCAAAACAAAAAAAGAACAAGACGAGAAGCTAGAATCTACGGCAGTTTCCATCATCACCAAGAAGCCAAGCAGGCAAGCATTTGTCACATGTTCCATGAGTAGCCACCACCTGCCTGGTCACCCAGGAACAGCCCACTCTCCTCCAGTTCAGTACTAATCAGATTCCCAAGATTGTCAAGATCATCCAACTCATGCAGAGCATCAGCCTTGGGGGTAGCCCCATGGCCGCCGCTGCCAATGCCGCCGCCCGCAGCAGCTGCAACTTGGGGGTTGCTGCTCACTGACTTGAAGCTGTTGCTTCTGCTGGGGAGGATGCTGGCTGTATTGTTGATCACACTGCTAGGACCTGTTGTAACCATTGGAGTCGCACCCTTCACCGCGCCGTTGTTATTCATATGATCCCCGCTAGCGGCGCTGCCGGTGATAGCCGTTCCTCCTGATGCAAGACCACTGTTAGCAGGAGCATGTTGAAGTTGTTGTTGTTGCTGCTGCTGCTGCTGCGCCAAGACACGGTTGTTAGTGTTCTTGGCCTCTTGCAGCAACTGATGGAGCACATGCTGCTGATATTGTGGGCTCACACCCAAGCCCTGGAGGCTGCTCTGCTGAGGCATAGGCTGCTGAAATGAGGCCGGATGTTGGAACTGCGCGAGATGCACCTGGTTTGGTCCACGGAAGGATCTAGATGCTTCCAGCTGAATGCCATTGTGCATTGCTGTGGGACCTTTAAACATGCTTGATGCCTCCTGCTGAAGCAAACTCTGGTTTGCGACCGAACTTCTAAGGATATTCTGGTAATTGTTAAGTGCAGCAGAATTCTGCGGACCATTTCCAATGGGATTCTGGTAATTGTTAAGTGCAGCAGCATTCTGCGGACCATTTCCAATGGGTCCAATACCGTGCGTCTCATTCGCGTGGGTGTTCATTTCTGTTTTGACACTGACACCCATGGCTTTGAGGTTAGTCTGGTCATTAGGAAGGCCAGCAGCTGCCATTAGTTGCTTTGGCTCGTGCATGTTTTGTACTGGAAGTTTTGCTGCAGTTTGCTTGGGATAGCTCTTCAGACCCTCTGCAGATGAACAGGGAAAACATTAAACATTTCAAAGCATAAAAAAATTGCTGAATTTTACAGGGGAAAAGGGGAAAACAGCTGCTTTGCTGTTATCACTGTATTATCTAAATTGGTATGCTGTTATAATCTAGTATCCAGCAACAACAATAATAATTTACGAGGTAATCCTTCCATACAGCAACCACACACCACCATAGCTAGTTCAAAAACCATGTTTACCAATCGATATCATAACAACAATTATATGATGTTGGATTTGATTTGCCACGGATATGCTTTTACTGTAGTTTCTAGCCCTGTAGGCATTTTCCCCAAACAATAGAATATCCCTCAACACTTCAGACCAAAAGAACTTCTAGGCTTATGCTTATTACCATTTTCATGCAAAACATTGGTCAGGCAAAACTGCCTGGAGAACTTCATTATATAATATTGAGCGCCTAGTCAAACAATGGATAACTGAGTGGTGAATTTGCATAAACCATACCTATAGGACCAAGCTTGTTCTTGTGGCTGAATTCAATCAGGTCTTTCATGTGATTCACCACCTCTGATATCTGAAGAGGACACAAATTCAATGAAGATGATGTGTGCAGAAGTATATTACAAGAAATTCTGGATAATATTATAGCAAATGTTAAATAACACAAGGAGAACTCGTGAAAATATGGATACTGTTAGCAGCAAGATATTAATGACTAAAGAAAATTCAGGAGCTTCTTTATGGATAATATCGCAAAAATAATTAAATAATCTACAAATGCTATGCTTACCTGCAAGCAGCGAACATATCTTTTAGATAGACCATGCTCATTTAAGGTGTGGTGGTCTATATTTTTCGCTAGCTGTCGTGACGCCGTCACAAACCTAAAGAGCGTGATGGGATGCTGAGATCAATTATATCATAAATAAAAAAACTCTAGATGGAATTTAAAAACTCATATTTGTCATGCCAGAAGAGGAATTAAAATTGCGTGTCAAGGAACTAGCGGCATAGTTGGCTCACTAACATGTTGCAAATGTTCTGTGCATCACTGTTTGAGACCCCAGCTGGACCACTTTCAGTGGCAACAGTTTGATATTTCTGGGCAACTTGCAGCAGATGAGCAACCTGGAAAAAGCACATATGAACGATGAGATACCAAGTCACCAAAATTGGAGTACACCAAAGAATGGCAGAGATCAAAATGTGCAGAAAAAACAGGGAAGTTTACCATCAGGACAGCACTACCAAAATAAAAATTAGACAAGGACAGTCAAGATGGCTTAAAATTCGAAATTATCTTGTGTTTTTGCATGTGCAGCCCTCAGGAAGCCAGTACATAAATTGGAAAATTAAACAAGAATCTAAATAGATGTTGGAGCAGTCTAGCAGGAAAAAGAAGGGGCTTTTTACAACCCAGCCTACCAAGATTCGCAATATTCATCCAACTAAACCACTATTAAAATTACTTACATACGTGTTAACAACTATCACATAAGAGGTGTATTGGGTATATTATAGCAGCTAATCTACTGTCTGCTCTCTATTGATCAAAGTTTAATCAAATAAAACAGAACAGCGTAAATCTACCTGGGGTGAAAGAAACCTGCGAGTGATATACTCATCATGTCGCCGTGAACAGAACTCCCAGGACATTATCTGCATATTTTCACATGAAAACAGCAGATAAGAATGATCCTAAACTGTCCAATCATTGCAACATCTAGATATTCACAAATGCAAGCTATTACAAATAAGCCTTTACCTTCAGTTCTGGTGTGAATATGATTCTCAACTGCCCCTCGTGTATCACATGCATATGTTCATAAATGCTTTTCTGAACAACTTTAGTATGTTCCAGCAGCATTAGTCCATTGGGCAACCGGAATTCATTGGCCATGTCAAGGAATAAGTATTCATCTATAACACCATGGTCAAATCTAATTTGACAGAGTCTAGGAAGTATTTCATAGGTAGCCTCTGCCAGATATAAGATTGAAACAATAATAACAAAGTGAGATCAACATCATACAATGGAACTGAACTAATGAAAAAGCAAAATAGATCATGACTTCTTATGAGAAGAACACACTAGTACTTTAAAAAAGGAGCAAAATACAAAGTAGTCCAGGGAAAAAGATGTTGTGAAGTACATTTTGAAGAAATGGCGGGTGCAAAGTGCACAATATATAGTAACATATACTATGCAGAAATGCAGAACCAGAACTACATAACAATAGTAGGATATCACCATGTAGTTTCAAGAAAAATATGTTTTGCCAGTCTGACCAATCATTCCAAGTATATTCAAGACAGACAGCCTCTTGAGATATAAGCTTCATAGGATACTTTTTTTTTTGCTCCTGATGGCTAATTTCTCATATGAAAGATACACTCAAGATAATACAGTATTATATATTTGCATTTTCTGTCTTGAGATGAGAAGGCAATCTCTATAGCACAAGACATGTAGGGATATTGAGTTTACCTACCAAAAGTACTATAGGCACAAAACAGTACAGTAATTGATCTTCCATAAAAAAAGACAGGAGTAGGAACAGAGCAAATTGCAAGGTTCATTGTTACGATAATGAAGCTGGATAAGGTTCCAAAAAAGTAGTCAACTAACCATATCCTTTGCCCCCATGTGTATTACAAATGTCACAGCGCCATGAATCCTGAAACATGGAGAAAATAGTAATTTAAAAAGTGCAACTACGAATTTATGCTTCACAGTTTACTAAAATCTCAACAGAATCAGCTATCTCAGCTCTCAGTAGAACGATCATTAAAAAAATGAAAATGCAATGCTAACTATTTCAAAATATTCGTCTATAGAACACGCACATATGGATTTTGTTTCTCACTACAATCACAAGATACTTGACTGTCAAAATATAGTGTTCAATATCCAAGCAAAGTTTAAAATAGATGCTAATCGATATTGCTGTGAACATCACACTGAGAAGTATTCTGTTGAAACAGGAAAGTAAAGGGCGTCAATGTACAATGCAGATGAAAAGATTCAAGTGTGAACCGTGAACTGACCGGAGCTGTGTGTGGAACAGCACCTGAAGGATTTCCTCTTTTCTCATACGAGGATACACACCATCTTTCTCTTGCTCGTGGTGCAAAATATTCATCAATAAGCTTCCTCCAGTATGTTATTGGATTATTCTACAAGCAGGTACTCCAGTAAATAGTAAATCGTATACCCAAGAACATGCGTCTTGCAATAAATGTTTACAACGCAGAACCTCACCTCTGGTCGGTGACGCTTATGGTATAAATACTGCTTTAACCTTCGAGAACAAAGCCCATTCTCGACAGGAGTCCTAACAGGTCCAGCTAGCTGCATTCCAGGCTGCGCTAGCGGAGGCCTCAACTGTGGCTGCCGAGGTATGCCAACTTGAGATTGTTGGATCTGTGAAAATGGTTGCAACATCTGATGCTGCTGTTGCTGCTGAATCTGTGCCAGTTTATGCTGATGGATCAACGCTTGAATCTGTGGGTTCTGTTGACCCTGCAGATGAAGAGAACTCTGGCCTTGGAGCAGTTGCTGGATTAAATTGTGTTGCAGGATATCATCTTGCCTAATATCAACCCTTGACTTCTTCTGAGCATGCAATGCACCAGCAGCATCAATAACAGGTTGTGATGTTACACTAGAAGACCTTCGCTTCTGCATCTGCTCTTGGGGAGGACTTTGTTGCACAATGGGACCATCAATAACTGAAGATCCAGAGATGTTATTGGATGAAAACGACATTGGGGAAGCAGGAAGGCGCATGAATGAATCAGCATTCATGCTCGTACTTGGCTGCAACTGGGCACCTCCGGAGAGCGATGAGTTAGCATCCGTCACCAAAGAGCTAACACCAATGCTTGGCCCAGAGGAATTTGTAGTGCTAATAGGGATACTACCATGCATATCCCTGGGAACAAGTCCAAGGTTGGAGCGTGGCGCCCCAGACATGGAGGTTACCAGGGTTCGATCCCAATCATCACTTTGAAGAACCTGCAAAAGGTGAACACGAATTATTAGGAAATAAATCATCAAATATCTTACTGGATAAGAACTGTTAACAGCCTAATGCGTGAGAACTGAGAAATGGTCAGCAGTAACTGAAGCCAAACAGATGCAAGTAGTAATGAGATTTTGGCATCATGAAATTTCTCGATTCAATGGTTGAAAAAACAGAAGAAGGCCATATTTCAATTCTCTAACCATACTACGCTACTGCAATAGCATAACCAGAAAATGAAACTAGAATCCAACAAATGGTAAATAAATAAATAAATCGTCTTTGAAAAGAAAATAAGGGACAGAAAATATAACATGAAACGCAAATTGCAAAACAGTTGATGCTGGTTATGCAGGGTGTGAGCTGAAATTTACTCTTTTGGTTGAAATTAGCCGAGCTTTAGCATTCTTTCCACCACACAAAAAAAAATATTTTTCCCAGGTTCCTCTCATACAAGTACAAGAATGGAGCATATACCAAAATGTCTTCCAGGTCAGATCAAACAACGAAAGAAATGAAATATAAATCAAGTTCACATCAGACAAAATAGAATACTGAACTAACTTCACAACACAAGGCTCCAGGGCAACGAATCGAGAGAGGGGTGGGGAAACAGCGGCGTCCGGGGAGGATGGAGGGAGAGGACGACGAAGGCCGGAGATGTGCCCGCGGCTGGATCACCAACCCTAGCAAAGTAGAGGAGCAGGAGGCGAAACGATTGACGAAACAAGGAGAAAAATTCCCCCCTAATCTTTGCTCCGTAGCAGATGGATTAAAACCCTAGCCCAAACTCACCCCCAAAAACCAATCGAAAAAACCGAGCTACAAAGATTAAGCTTTACTCGACCAAGAACAGAAATTCCACCTCTACACCCCCAAAATTACCACACTACATTGCAGGAATCGGCACCCATCAACCCAAAAAAGCAAATCATCCAACCCCTCCTCTCACAACCCGACCACGAATCGACCCCAAAAAGGGGAGCAAAAACAAGAAATACTTAGGTCACTTCCCGCGGTCCGAGCCATCAATCCCCCACTTACCAAACCATCTCTCTCACCTTGAGTTCGTCGGCTCAATCGCTGGCCCTCCCAAACCCCAACTTCTCCTCCTCTACCTTGCAGCTGCGATTTTTTTTTCTTTTTTGCTGCGAATTTTTTTTTTCTCTCCTCTTCCGCTTCTTCTCCTCCTCTTCCTGCGCCTGTAGGCGGCGTCCTCGCCGACGAGCAAACCGGTTAAATAGATTCGCGGCGCCCGGGACGTGGCGACCGGCTGCAGCCGGTGGGCCGGGCCCACATTGACCGCCATTGACCGGTCTCCGTGGGGCCCACGGGAGGCCTCGGGCCGTCGGATCGGCCGCGAAGCCGCATCGCGAGGCGGGTGTGTACACGCGGCGCGGCGTGATGGCTCCCGGTGGGGGCGGGGGAAACCGGGAGACGGGCAGGTCGGCTCCTCGCTACGCGCACCCCGCGCGCGCGCGCGCGCGTACACACGCGGTGGTGGGCCACCTTGTCAGAGCACCTGTGGCTTGGCGGGTGTGGAAACCTCGGTGCTTTGCGGTGGAAGGCTCGGGTGATCTTTTTGGCCGAGCACGCGGGTAGCTCTTCGTGGGGCCCACACCTATGGTTCGTGGGGCCCACATGTAAGTGAGGGTTTATGCAGGGCGGTGGCTGCGTTGGTCGCTTGAAGAAATAGGAGGGGTCTTTTCCAGAACAGGAATGACTTGGTAACACTGACTTTATCGTCACTGAACGGTGGGTCCATTGATGTATGGCCCACCTGTAGGTCAGATCTAAGATGTGTGTGGGTATGGCTATGCGTGTTCGGATTAACGGTGAAGTTTCTGCCCTTTAATTTTCTAGGACAGACTGCTCACTGCTTTGCCTAGGAAGTGGAATTGCTCCATGCACACAAAAGGCTACACACAAGGCTGGGGGAGCTTCCTTTTGTGGCTGTACAAAGGGTGGGGGCCAGCAGAGGCTGTGCTGAGCTTGACGGTTTTGCATTGTCTACGCAAGGCTGGAAGACTATCATAATAGGCTTTCCTTTAGCTTGATTATTGCAGCTTACATAGCCCAAATCATTGTAATGGGGGCGTAAGGGATTTTTTTTTATGTGGGAAATACAAAAGGATGAAGATTGAAGATGATCAATGGTTGTTGTGGTTATAGAACATGTATTTTGTGATAAATGGAATACAATTATGGATTGTAGGTTGTCCTAAAAACGTGATTCAGCATAGACAGAAAAGGAATATCTTGTCTAGAGCGCAACTTCGGATAGTGAGAATTATACGGCGAATAACTGGATAGAAACCTATCCAAAATACATGAAACGGTTATTATATGCTTTTATATCTATAAGATATTAGTAGACTTGTCTAGCATGTCGGATCTAGTAAAATATTTAGTATAATATTTTTGTAAGAAATCAGATAATCATGCTTGGAGTAGCATTCCAATAATTTTATATTATTATTTCTACCAATAATAATATGAAATTATTATTATTATCTCGTACTCCCTCCGTCCCAAAATAACTCAACTTAAGATGGGCCATCTTAGGACAACGAATCTTGACAAACGCTTTGTCCAGATATTTTGGGACATAGGGATACGTGACTATGCTATGCAGATAATTCTTTTCAAATCGAACTGGGATGAATTTTGAACCTGTTTAGCCTGTTTTTGACCAGCTTTAAAAGTTAATGTACATATTCCAAACCAGCATATTAATCGCTTCAGCTGATGGTTTCTAGCGTTGTGATGGAGTGCATTCCAGGTTAACCGCGTTGCTAAACCAGCCAAGCCAAGCCAAGCCAGCCCTGGTTACTTGATTAGTCTGCGTGACGTGTACCGGTTGCATCCTTCGCATGGAAGAATACATGACGAGGATACAAGTCAGCGGCCACTATATAATTTTCCATCATGTGCATATACGAGGTTCTTATCGTGATCTACCGCGATGTCTTGATTATATTTCTTGTAATTTGACTGGTTTTTTCAAAGAAAGAGAACTCAATGTCAACTCATCTTTTTTTCCCGACAGCAGCCCGATGAACCAAGGGTACTTCCTTCGAAATAGAGTATGGAGTTGAGCTTAATTATCAACCGTACGCAAAATAAAAAAATCATTAGCATGATTAAATTAATTAACTATTAGTACTAGCTATTACAAACTTAAAAATACTCCCTCCGTATTTTAATGTATGACGCTGTTGGCTTTTATCAACGTTTGACCATCACTTATTAAAAAAAAGTTATGTAATTATTATTTATTTTATTATCACTTGATATATCATCGAATATTCTTTAAGTATGGCATAAATATTTTGTATTTGCACAAAAATTTTGATATAGACGAATGGTTCAAACGTTGTTCGAAAAGTCAACGGCGTCATACATTAATTTTAAAAGATTTTTAATTTATATTTTTTTAGAAAGAAAAACACGATTAATTGTTTAGTAAGCGTGCTGATGTTAAACGAGAAAGTTGCCCGAAAATATGTTTGATCAAGTTTACTCAAACATTATGTGTTTGAGGGAGAGGGGATTGATAAGATTTGGAGATACGCAAACGAGTAGCCATTAACGCAATGATTAAATTGAGATATTAACTATTTTTAAACTTTAAAATAGATTAATTATGATTTTTTAAAGTAACTTTCACATAGAAAATTTTTACAAAAACGCACCGTTTAGTAGTTGGAAGCGTGCGCGTGGAAAACGAAACAACAATCTCCCTATGTTTCTCAAACGAACGCAGCCTTAAAAAAAAACTCACATGATGATTTGCTTTAATTTAGTAAGTACGCAGTAATATGTGAAACTAATTAACTATCTTCATATACAAGCCCTGAACGATGCATTCAAGCAGATCAATTAACACGAGCCGCGTCGAGTAGCATGTATGATTTCTGATATTGTACAATCAACCTTGACCACCCAAAAAAAGTCAAAAAGAATCCAATTTGAAGCGACACGTCTCCTAGCTAACAAAACGCAGCAGAGAGAAGAGTAACAGTAACACACCATGAACACGTAGGTACATTTGCGTTCTGTATATATTTACGGAATTTTCAATTTGGTTTCTCGCCATCGCCAATCCAAGACACTGCGACCGGCCATCTTAAATCGGGCAGGAAATCGACAAGTATTTCGATTTTGATAGCTTTCAGTTTACGTTCCACCGCGACGATCGATGGATCGATGATGAAATAATCGCCAACTACGGTACGGTGCTCGATCGATCACTGCATCATGCATGCTGCTGAGCCCAATCAATAATTGGAGATCACCTCCCCTTCATGTCGGCGAGCTGCGCGAACATCTCCCGGCGGCGGTGGTGGACACGTCGGGCCACGGTGGAGACGCCGGGCCGGAGGAGGTCGCCGGGGCCGCGCCGGCGCGCGTGGTCGGCTGGCTTGTCGCGCCCCTCGGGCGGGTTGGCGTCCTGCAGCTGGAGCGCGTACTCGAGGTTCCAGAGCACGTCGCCCATGGAGATCCTGTCGCTGCCGAACTCGGCGAGGCACTTCTCGGCGGCCTCGGCGAACTTGCTGAGCGACTCCTGGTTCACCGTCCCGGCGAGCTTGGGGTCCATGATTTCTCGATGAGGCCCTTCCGCTTCCACTGCATCCCCCACTCGGCGAGGCTGACCTGCTCGCGCGGCAGCTGCGGGTCGATGGGCGGCCGCGCGCACAGCGTCTCCGAGGAGCACAACGCCGAAGGAGTAGACGTCGGACTTGTCCGTCAGCTGCTGGCACCGGAAGTACTCCGGGTCGAGGTAGCCGAAGCTGCCCTTGACGGCGGTGCTGACGTGCAGCTGGTTTATCCCGGGGCCGTCCTTGGACAGCCCAAAGTCGGATACCTTAGCGACGAAGTTGTCGTCGAGGAGGATGTTGGTGGTCTTGACGTCGCGGTGGATGATCCCCTGCGCCGTGCCGGTGTGCAGGTAGTGGAGGCCGCGGGCGGCGCCGATGCAGATCTCCAGCCGCTGCTTCCACGTCAACGCCGGCAGGTCCTTGCCGTAGATGTGGTCGCGGAAGGGGCCGTTGTGCATGTACTCGTAGACGAGGATCATCTCGGCGTTCTCGTCGCAGTAGCCGATGAGGGAGACGAGGTGGCGGTGGCGGAGCTTGGACAGCATCTGGATCTCGGTGTTGAACTTGTTGATCCCTTGCTCCGACTGCGGGTTCCCGCGCTTCCCGGCGACCTTGGTGCCGTCGTCGATCTCGCCGATGTAGACGTTGCCGAAGCCGCCGACGCCGATGATGGCGCTCTCTCGAAGTTCTTGGTCGCGGCCTGGACTTCGGCGAAGGAGAAGAAGCGGCCGAGGCCGAGGGTGGAGGAGAAGGTGTAGCCGCTCTTGCTGGACCCGCCCTTGCTGGTGAAGGATTGGCCGGTGTGGATGGGGAGCAGCCACGACGAGAAGCTGTTCCGGCGCTCCCAGTCCTGCGGCCGCTTGTACCACTTGACGGCCATGGCGCCCAGGCCGGCGAACGCGCCCCAACATCATCGCGAACCCCACCGCCGCCACGGCCTTGCGGCTGCCGCTGCCGTCGTCGGCCTTCTTCCCGTCCACGCCGAACTCGCCGTCGAGGCTCCCCACGAGTTGCTCATTGAGTACCTCACGCCGCTAGCAGCGCGTCCACGCGCCCCGTGTCTCTCCCATCGGCCCCACCTGGATGCTCAGCTTGTCCGTCGCGATCGACGAGTTGACGACGATGTCCTTGTAGTACGCCGCCGACAGCTCGCCGGTCACCGTCGACAGGTCCAGCCCGGAGATGGCCTTGCCGCCGTGACGAACACGTTGAAGTAGAGGTCGTTCATGCTCTTGCTCACGATGTCCGCGAAGAAGAGCCGGACCAGGTAGCCGAACGCCGGGTCCACCTCCATCTTCCACGACATGTTGAAGCTCGGGCTCCCCACCCCGGCGTCCGCCATCTTCGCGCAGCTCGCGTACACCTGCGCCGGCGCCACCAGCTTCGACGTCCCGTCGGGGAACTTGATGTTCCCCACCGGCACCGACACGTCCTTCACCGCCTCCTTCGACTGCACGTACGGCGCGTCCACGTCCACTGCCGCCCCAGCGTGTCCTTGTCGGGCGCGATGGCCGGGCCGCCGACGTTGATCCGGTACACCACCTGGTACGCCGCCTCGGCCAGCCCCGTCATCTCGCCCACGGGAGCGATCCCCATGGCCGTGTCGGTGATGAGCTCGTCGGGGGCGTTGACCACCTCGATGGCGTTGATGAACGCGGCGGAGCCCTTGAGCGGGTAGAACTTTACGGCGAGGTGGTTCTCGGTGGCGTTCACGAGGAACTCCTTCATGACCGGCTTGTTCTCGGCGGTGAAGCTGTGGAGGAGGACGTTGGTGTCGGTGGTGACGGTGAAGGTGGCGGTGGCAGAGTCGAAGTCGGAGTTCTTGAGCGGGAAGAGTAGAGGCGGACGAAGTGCCAGCCCGGGACGTGAGCGGAAGCTGTAGACAGCCTCGTCGCGGAAGATCCGGGCGGTGAGGTAGAGCGGCGAGGGCACGTCGGCGTCGGTGGTGGCGACCTTGATGGCGTCCTTGGCGGAGAGGAGGCTGTTCGACTGCGCGTCCGTCTTGTACACCTTGCCGCCGGTGGTGACGGGGCTCGTGCTGCCGCAGTCGATGAGGAAGTTGTCCTTGGGCGTGAACGTCGACGGCGTCGGCGCCGTCTGCGCGCCGCTCTCGGTGACCGGCCGCCCCTGCCGACACGGCCTCGCGAGCGCCGCCGCCACCGCGGCGGCCAGAGCAGCGCCGGCGGGATCATCCTCCCGCGGCGGCGCATGGTGGTGGGTGGGCCTACGTGGCACGCAAGACGTGGCAGTGTATATTGGAGGAGGCCGCGGCGCCCTCTCGCCCTCTCTCTCTGGTTGGTGGGCCAATCGGAGGAGAGGGAGGAGGGGGCGTGGGGCCAGGGAGTCTAGAAGAGGTGGCGGAGAGGGGCGGGTTATGTGGGCCAGCGAGCGCGGCAAGTTTAGTTTAAGCAGGCCGCCCTACGGTTGCGCCCGCCTCGCGCGCTCCACCGCTCGCAAATTCTCGCATACGCGCGCCGGTCGGCCGCCTATTCTTAGCACGCGACGGCTTTGTTCGATTGCAGGTGGAGGAGCAAGATTTGTACCGCACACGAAATCTAATTTGCAGGTGGAGGCAACTCCGGCTCGGACGCCCGACGTTTGGGAAAAAATCAGGCGCTGACGTCAGCATGACGTCAGCGCCCGATTTACATGCAAAAACTACTTTAAACTGATTTTTCTCTAAATTACTTATCTAAATCATGATTCGATTGCACCATTAAATTCGTTGCAATTAAATCTTTAAAACAAGACAACACATGGATATATTCCGACGAAATTTTTTTAGCTTATTATTGAATTATTTTTAAATGTTGCACAATGTTCCACCAGGTATATCGGAATTGTTTCACTAAATAGATCGAAAATGTTTCACTCGTTTAAATCGGGTGTTGTTTCACCTTATATAAAAATAATGTTTCAGCAAATAGCGAAAGAATGTTTCAGTTCACTGCAATATTTGATCCATACATAGTGAAACATTATAAGTACACTAGGTGAAATATTTTTGGTGAACAAAAAATGAAACGAATTCCTTAATAGGGGGTTTCCAAAATATATGGGTTTATTTGGTATGCAAGTAATATTTCAGTTCACTGCATATTTGATATATCCATACATAGTGAAACATTATAAGTACACTAGATGAAACATTTTTTGTGGAACAAAAAATAAACCAAATTCCCTTAATAGGGGGTTTCCAAAATATGTGGGTGATTTGTTGCAACGGCGCGTTCCATAATGTCAAAATACACTGCAACATTTGATCCGTACATAGTGAAACATCGCAAGTACTAGCTGAAACATCGTAAAACTACTAGTTGAAACATCGAAAGAGATCATATGCAATATTCAAAATAATATCAATAGAAAAGCTAAAATATTTTTTATCGAAATATATTCATGTGTGGTCTTGTTGTAAAGATTTAATTGCAACGAATACAACGGTGTGATCGGATTGTAGATTGGATAATTAGTTTTAGAGAAAATCGTTTTAAAAGGAGCGGCAGGAGGCATGGGCGCCCAAGGCGTCCGATTTTTCCTCTGCCGTAGGGCACCCGGCACGCAGCACTCTGAGCCCATCGCGGACGCGGTCGAGGCGACACGCCGGTTCGGCCCGTTGTTTTTCGTTGGGCCGTGGACTACTGGTGAGTGGTAAGGTCATAACATATTGACATAGCCAATCCAAGGTTTATTTCTCTTCTTTAAATTTTGTTTTTTTAAGAAAAGGCAAGCTGCCAATTTTTATTGAATAGAGAAGGAGTAAACGGAGAGAGCTACAAATCGGATGTCCGACGTTGTAAAAAAAATCAGACAGTCAAATGTTTCGGTTGATTGTTGGTGCAACATTAAGTTATACATAGTGAAACAAAAAAGTCAGCCTATGAAACATATAGAACTTCCGTGAAACATAATAAGAACACATGGTGAAACATATTTTTATCACATATGAAACATTAAGTTTTTATTGTTTGAAACATATGTTTTTCTTTCATCAGAATATAATCATGCGATATTTTGTTGTAAAGATTTAATTATAATGAATTCAACGGTGCGATCGAATCGTTCAATGGATAAGTAGTTTAGAAGAAAAAAGATTTTTAAGATCACTAAATACTTGCATCATGCATGGTGTGGGGGAGAAATCTAATAGAATAGCATGAGAGAGACTAGGGGCAATAGCGTCTCATATTTTTTCGGTCATTGGTGGAAGATTGAGTTGCACATAGTGAAACAAAAAATTTAGTTATTGAAACATTTAATTTTTTCTATGAAACATAACAAAAACACACGTTGAAACATATTGCTACTGCGTCTGAAACATTAAATTTAACGGATTGAAACATGTATTTTTCTTTCTGTGTAAAGATTTAACTGTAACAAATATAATGATGTGATCATATCATAAATTGGATAAATAGTTCAAAAGATAAAACATTTTGAAGACCATCATATGAATGTACGGAGACGTGGGGTACTATTAGTAGTTTGTTCATCCGATCTTTTTTTTTTCGTCGGACGTCTGATCTCAAGCATTTTCGGGGTTATGTGGGCCAGCGAGCGCGCCAAGTTTAGTTTAAGCAGGCCGCCCCTACGGTTGGGCCCGCCTCGTGTGCTCCACCGCTCACAAATTCTCGCATACGCGCGCCGCGTCGGCCGCCTATTCTTAGCACGCGACGGCTTCGTTAGATTTCAGGTGGAGGAGCAAGATTTGTACCGCACCCGAAATCTAATTAGCATATAATTAATTAAATATTAATAATTATAAAAATTAAAAAATAGATTTATTTGTATTTTAAAATTTTTCTATTTAGAAAATTTTAAAAAACACATCATTTAATAGTTTGAATAGCGTGCTAACGGAAAATGAAGAAGTTGAAAAATTTGGAGTTGAAGAATGGAACTGGGCAAATGGGAGGTAGAAATGGCGCTGCAAATTTGGACCGGTTGTATTCAGAGATTTCATCAGTTATTTCTTCTTCTTCTAATAATGCATGAACTTGGACAGCATACAACACTGGTTGATGGAGCAAGCACCGAACACATCACATGGATGCATAATAAGTTCGATTAATTAGCAACCCGTGTTTATGTTTTGTGTTTGCAGTGGTCCAAAATCCTATGTTTGCAGTAACGTTACTATTGTTCAGTAGGGGTGAGTGGGTGACTGACTATTATCTTGTTTGCCTCCAATAATTACACATGTGAATTGCAATGACGGAGTCGATCGATCACCTGCTGCAAATTCTGCGGTTGTTTGGCCCAAACAGGCTCGAATCAATGGTCATTAGTGATCAGGGAAACTGGAGATATTAATTTCTTGTGCATTAACGATCAAAACACCAAAGTAGCTAAAAACTCCCGTTTATATTTTATACGTCTTGCACGTTACAACCAATAACACAACAGACACTAACATCGAACAGAAGAATTAAAACAATACGTATAGAACAAAAACGCTTACGTAACAGTACTGTGTATACGTACGGTATATAGTAGCTACTGTAGCTCCTAATAGGAGTGATAAGTAGTAGAGAATAAGGATAGATGAGTTAATCCACGCGTGATATCTTGTTTGATTATTAGCATCCGACATTGAACCACCTCCTCCTTGCTGGCTTCCACCGCTCCTCCGCCTTCCTCTTCTCCTTCTCGCACGCACACTTCGCTTCCTTCAGATTCTTCATCTTCAGATTTTAAAAAAAAGTCCATCAAATTGATAAAAATGTGTATTGATAATGCAGTTTTGCAAACTTTTCTTTCTTTGTACATTTCTGCAATTATTATTAGTACTAATCTAGCGAGCTCAATGTGTGTGTGCTGCTAATGAATGCGATTAATTAATCTGTAATAATCATGTCACCGTGGATGTGTTCGGTTTGGTGCGATGAAGCTGCCGCGCGCCCTTGTACAGGAAATGCGCGCCGCTCCAGCTCCCGCCGCCGGCGGCGCAAACCGGCGCCTGGTGTTTGCACGGCTCCGGCAGCGGCGGCTCCGACCACGGCGGCCGGTCCTGCGGCCGCCGCGCACCGCCGGCACGCTCGAGCCGCCGGCCGCCGCCGCGACGTCCAGCTCGCAGCTGAGCTGCCTGATCGCGTGACTCGAGCAGGTTGAGGCGGTCCATCAGGCTGCCCTTCGCCTGCGCGTGCTGCAGCGCCGCCGCCGGCAGCGACTTGCTGTGCTGGTGGTGCGCCGCCGGGCCGCCGTCGCCGTCGCCGGCATTCGCCCGCCGCTGCTCCTCCAGCTGCCGCAACTGAAACAAAGATCAAACAACGACATGGTGATCACTGATCAATCGACGAATGGATCGATCGACACGCGACGGCGACGCTCTCTCGCGCTCTCACCCGGAGGTCGAGCTGGTCGAGGCGGCCGAGGAGGGTCTCCGGCGGCGGGAGGGCGGAGGCGCTGATGAGGACGCGGCGCTCCGAGCCGAGGAGCACGTCGGCCATGGCAGTTGCACGCCGGAGCACGCAGCGGCAGGTACGGTTTATATAGAAGGCCGCGGCGGCGGGGGCGGAGCCAAGATCGGGTCGTGGACTCGGCTTCGCAATCTGGCCCGCGCGCCTCGCGCGCGCACCTTTGACTTGGACACTGTCATACTGGGCCTGGGTTTGATGGGGTTGGGTGTTTTATGGGCCGCGTATCAGGCCTACATGTCAGGCCCAATTTGAGGCCCACCGAGTAGTCGTAATTAACAGGAGACCAACAAAACATGATACTCCGTATCTCTTTGAAGAAAGAGAGTAGAGTTGATGAATG
This sequence comes from Oryza longistaminata, assembly GCA_009805545.1. Lineage (NCBI taxonomy): Eukaryota > Viridiplantae > Streptophyta > Magnoliopsida > Poales > Poaceae > Oryza > Oryza longistaminata. The sequence continues at coordinate 955,736 of CM020183.1, forward strand.
TCATGTCCTGAGAGTTGGTTTATTTTTTTTCACGAACGCGCAAAAGAATTGCACGTTAATATATTAGAGGGAAAATAGTTTTTGATACACAACGCAATCAGCCAGACCGGCTTATACTAGGAGAAGGAAGAAAAGCAAAACAAAAATTGTAGCTAGGAAGGAAAAAAAAACTACTACGGCGGCTATGAAACTCCGATTGGTGGGAAGGGGTAGAGCCACGCTATATTTCCAATAAACCTCCAAAAGTAGCAATGCCCGCTAAAGATCACAGATGATCTTCCGAGCAGATATACTCTAGAACCACTGAGATCGAAGATAGCGCAGAATCGAAAACTCTGGAGCATCAGGGAGTCGAAGCCGGCACGGAGATGCTCAGATAAGCAGGCCCTAGAGGTTGGCCACCAATCCTGAAGCCGACCGCCACAAGGGGAAGAGAGAGCAGTCCAGCCAGAAGGCGACAACACACGAACCTAACCTGCCGAGCGAACACACGGTCGAGGATTTGGTTTAGAGAATGTCTCTATTGGTTATTGTAATTGGAAGATAAATTGTGTAGCGCGTAAATTAGCTAGACATGCTTTTAATTTAATCAATTTTTTTTAACTAGGTTCAACCCCTGGCTTCTTATTAAACGTTCGACGTAACTTCGTTTTCATATCAATATAAATAAAGCGTTTCAAATGTCATCCCTCAAAAAGAAAAAAGAGAGAGAGAGCAGAGCAGAGTTGATGATGGTTGGATGGTGTGGTCTGGACCATAAGAAAAAGTCAGAATCAGACGATTGGTCCGGAGGCATCTCCCTCTGTTGCCAAAAGCAATTTCTGTGGTAGCAAACCATGATCATCATGCTTCTTGTTCTGGGAGATCCACTGCAAATTTGCACAACCCCACTTCACAATGTACACCCATTGCTTGCCCTTCTCTCTTTACCGTTTTTCTGCATCCATACAATGTTTTCTAAGTGGTAGCAACTCATATTCAGCTCTGTCTGGAATTGTCTAAACATTTTGAAAATGTTTCAAGCACTGAACTGCTCTCTACCAAACTCCTGCACTACTGCATCGCCTCTTGCTCTGACCATCAGAATGTTATGAAGAAATTGCACCCCTTAAGCTCCACATTTCACGCCAGTTACTTGTACACCTTTTTTTTCAAAGCGAAAATTGCAGAAGCAACTGTCGTGAAATGTAGAGCTTGAAAATTGTTGAAATTACACGAGTACAACAATGTCCACTGCATTGAGCTCTACATCTCACCAGAATATATAATCAAAACTCGAGAGAGAAATTAGCCTGCAGGACTGCAGTGAAGGACTCCACATGATCAGTTGTTGTAACCAGACTAATTAAGCAAGGCGAGCTAATGAGCAGCAGATCGAGCACATGGTGATGCCTCGCTAAACCGATCCTGATCGATCCATCTGCTTTTATATTAAAGAGATGGCACAAGCCACCAGACGATCGAACTACCTGGCAATTGCTCCTTCTCTCTCTATTATTATTTTTTTGGCCATTAATTGCTAACTGAATACTCAAGGCAAACTGTGCCAAATGATTTAATTATTTGATCACTTATGTTTAACACTCCAACGATCGCATACCAACTGCTAGTACTGGTATTACTATAAACCAGTATTAAACTAGTACTATCATGCATGATGATGGAAGTATGGGCCATTCAGGTTTCAGGTTTACGTGCAGTGTGACAATACTGTAGGACGAACACTCGCAATGATTTAAACCGACACTTGTGGTCAATTCAAACCTGCCCAGGATCACGCAAGATCTCTCTAATTTTAATTAGTTCGTGTTAAGAAAGTATTATATATGAAATGATTTTTGGTTGCTCTGAACCTTTTGTGTCGTATTCAGGCACCCAGGCTGTCTTGGAAGCCATTTGGATTCCATGGGCCACAAATATAGGCATGGACAGCATGTGAAACTTCTGCCTTTTAACAAATCCCTGCAATCCAAAGGCGATTAAAACACTTTCTGAAAAGTATTTTCTAACATAAATACAATAACTTTCTTTTTCACACAAAAACATTTTCTCTAGGCCCATGATTCAAACTCTCATAAACTATGGACTCCATCTCGAACAAAATAATTTCTTTTTCAAAAAAAAAGAAAAGAAAAGAAACCGGCATGACCGCATAACAACTGTTAGTTACATTTCAATAAACAAAAGTAAAAACCCAGACAGGTTACAAGAAAATGGAAAAGAAAACCACGTTGATAAGAAAACCCTCGCCGAACAAAAGAACTCCATATGGATTTCGCGAGAATTTTTCTATATTATTCTCGTGGGAATGATACATTTAAAAAGGAAAATTATACGAAGTGAGTGAGCGAGTTGGTCCGTGTTTGGACGGAAGTAGAGGCTATGGGCAGCATGACCAATGACAGGGAAGCGGCACCTTCCGATCACTCAGGTCATCCATCCATCCATCCATCCATCCATCTCATCTCAATATATAGCTAACCTGTATTTTCTGTGTGCTTGGAAGCAGCTTTGGAGGGCTCTATTATTGTCTTTAGCCTCTCTGATTGATATGACTCCCTAACCATATGCTATTATGATTTATGTCACACTGGCCATGTACATACGCCTCTATATATATTCCCATGTTTAGCTTAATTTAATCTACATGATTTAGCATCGGTGTCGGTATAGCTACGAGATATCGTAAGCTTAGCTTTTGATCATGAGCCTTGTAGCAACTAATGGGAAGGTTCATCAGAGATGAAATGAATAGTGATGCTTCGTGAAGAACAGTTGTTGGGAAGAGGAAGAATAAGAGAGCAATGCTTTACATATTTTAAAAAGTGTTTCAAAAAACATGCTTCAAAATTGGATATTTTTTCCTTGTGTAGTTCTGAGGCCTTGTTTATCTGGGGAAAATTTTTAGGCTTGATTATCACATCGGATATACGGACGCACATTTAAAGTATTAAACATAGTCTAATAGCAAAACAAATTATAGATTCCGCCAGGAAACTGCGAGACGAATTTATTAAGCATAATTAATCCGTCATTAGCAAATGGTTACTGTAGCACCACATTGTCAAATCATGGCGTAATAGGCTCAAAAGATTCGTCTCGCAATTTACACGCAATCTGTGTAATTTTTTTTTGCCTACATTTAATATTCTATGCATGTGTCCAAACATTCGATATGACAGCGTGAAAATTTTTGTTTTGAAAACTAAACCGGAACTGAATTTCTGGTAATCAAAATTGGCTCAGTCTTGATACTATCCATATTGCCTGGTTAAATATAGCATTGCCTAGATGGAAATAGAAGTGCCATAAAAATGCACGGTGCTGACAATTCAAAACAACAACTACTACATATTTGAAAAACCAACTAACTATAAAACGTGTCAAATAATCTGAATGGAAAATTCAGAACAGAACAATTCAGTGATCACAAACCAAGATTAAGTACAGAATAATCAGGCGTGCGTTTTTGTTTCTGTAATACGGCAATGCGAGCGTCAGAACACAACACACATAAAACCACATTTAGTAGTTAAGAACTCATAGACCGACATTAACTAATCTCTGCAACGAATAAAAACAACAAAACGAAAAGGAAAGGAATCGGACAAAGAAAGGAATAAGAGGAGAACCACAGAAAGCAATCGCCAAAGAAAAGGAAATAAAAAACAATGTGCAAATCAAAACGTGGTTGGCCGCATTTCGAATCAGATACCTGTCTTTTTTTCATCAGAAAGCAAAGCTAATTAAGGAGGAGAAGAACTTGAGGAGGAGGAGAAGAGAGGAGGAAGAAAGGAAGCAGAGAGAGAGGAGGTGGGTTACAGCGTCTCTTTCCTCGGTCAACGCAGGCGAGAGGAGAGCGTTGACAGTGCCAGCGTGGCATCCCAGGTGGGCCCCACACGCGCGACACTCCTGACTGTCGGTGGAGCTCAGACTGTCTGTCACCTTGTGCCGCCGGCCTGCGTGTTTCAGACTGTTGATGAAGAGTTGTTAGACAAAAAGAAAGAAAAGGAAAAGTTGATCTCTTGTTATTAGCAACTTGTTGATCTTTGTAGTAGTATTTTGAGGAGAATTCAGTGGCTTTTGTTTACTAATCCAATCTCTCAAGCTGACTTGATTGCTGTGCACATGAGCATATAGTAGTTACTACTTCAGTTTCAGTTAAACTAAGCTCACCCTCCAACGACTAATGCACAGCACCACGCACATGTAGCAGTGTCATTTAAAAATTCAGTAACAGTTTCTGAAAACTAAAAAACAATTCAGTATCAGTTGTGATTACAAGAACACCAATGCAACTGATCCTGTATTGGATTATATTTTTGACAGTGCACAAAAACACACTAATAAGGCACAACAAAGTAGCACTGTTAGGGTGGCGGCCATTCATTAAAGATTGACTCGTATCGCTGAATGCCTTGTGTTCCTGATTGGATTCAACTGTTTACTTTCCGTGCTCCACTGTTTGGGAATCAATGGTTAATTATGGGGATCATTAGCATGATGCTTTGCTTTCTTTTGTCATCAGATTTGTATGATTCAATGATGATATTTTTTTTTTCTTAATAAATGGAGTACAAACTAGTAATTGTCAGGCTGATCAGCTCACATCCAGACAGAGACTGCATACTGGCTGATACTGTCAGCTGTGTTTGTGTATGAATCGCATACAGACAGCAGCAGTTTACTCAGCTGGTTGGTAACAAATGTACACCAAGTTACAATAACTCTTTTGTAGTTTTTGAACTATAAACCAAAAGAGAAAATACTCTCTACATTTCAAACTACTGAACATTTTAGCTTTGTTTTAAGTCAAACATGTCTATCTTTAATCATTAATTTTTAAAAAGTCGTATAATCTAATAACATATGAATTTATTAAGAAGAGTTAATTATAGACATGTTTGACTTAATAGAACGACGAGTAGTTCAAAACTGAGGGAGTAGCTTGTCTCTAAAACCATAATTCAAGAGCCACTTCAATTCATGCATCTAAAGCTGATTGCCAGCACTACTGTAGCTGTCCTGCAAACCTGCAACAGCAAATCTAGCTGTGATAAATTCTGATATCCGAACCATTGCACTTCACTTTTGAATCATAGAAGATGAATTCCACAAGCATGATTCATGTCCCTTAACTTGTGCCTTTTCTTTTTTCTAGGATCATGTGATCTCTTTATTTATTCCTCTCCCTCCTGGCACACAAAGCCTTCCTATGACCACTACTATTGTATTACTAGATTTTAAACACCTCTAAATAAATTAAAAAAACAAACGCTTACATTTTTCAACATTATTATTTGGCATTGTCATGCTGCCTGCTGACCTAGAATTTCACAAGATTTTCATAGGAAACAATTCATTTCCTTCAAGATTTCCACAAAATTCCTCTGTTCCAAATAAGACCATGCCAATGCCAACCTCAACGGCCTTGCCAAAAGGTTTAGATCATATAGGCAAGTTTATTTTTAGTTATTTTTTAAAAATAAAACTTGGAAAAAACATCCTGTTATTTTGGACAGTTCAAATTAATCAAGAGCAATTTTGTTCCGGTAGTTGGATCTAGCTAACTAATCACAAACAAATTATTTTCGCACCTTGGCGCGAATAATGCTCCCACGATTATTTCATCTGCATGTGCTGCGTATTCTCCACTGATGATCAGCTGCTGAACTGTACCAGCACTGCTAATCTACTACGCTAGCTACTTGTAACTGTTTTTAAAGCGGTAGTTACATCGTTAATTTTTTTTTTTTGTTTTGATTACAAGTACTCGGGGCTAAATTATATAGTATTTAAAAAATCTATTAGGCGATGGTTGGGACGTTATATCGACAAGCAAATCAAACAGGAAGGAAAAGGTTTGCAGCAGCATCAGCCGACACAATACGAATCACCATCTAACCAAACGAAAACGAATCAAAACTTGGACTAGCTTGCTGCAAATTTCCTGGTTTTAAAAGCCAAGAAAATAATAATTTCTCAGGCATGTGGAATACTAGTAGAGACGACAAGGAGGAAACACCAAAAAATTCAGCAAATAAACAAATAAATGAAGTGTATTCATTTCTGATGGCGCCATGATCAAGCATCTAGCACAATGTGGAGCATCCACCCTTCCTTCCTCTCACATTCCACAGTAGAATCAAATCAATTTTGTCATGAACCAACGCAACTCTGACCCTGATCTTTTCAGTTTATTTACCAGATTATTGAAACATATTATTTATCGTACACTTTAAAAACTATATTTTCTTTATAAATAATTTACACTCCTCTATTGCATTTCTTATCGCTAGTGTTATTTTCTCATTAATATAAAGATTTTACTTCGATTTTCGTAAGCACGCTTTTAAAACTACTAAACTGTATGTGAAAACTCTAAGTATGAAAGTTGATTTAAAATATCAAATATATTCATTTGTTAAGTTTATAAATATTAAAATTTAACTAATAATGTGCTAATAGCTTTATCGTTTAACCGTGCGTCAACTTAATCTTAATCTTTATGAGTTTCAAACACTATTATTAAGTTTATTCATCAAAACATGTACTCCTACTTTATATTTATATCTGAGTGCATAGTCCGCCAATAATCTAAATCGAACAGGAATATATATATTATCATGTTAATTAAATATAGTTTTCCAAAAACATTTAGTTACATAAATCTCTTTGGAATTTGATAATGGAAAATGTCATGTGGCTAGTGGCAAGTAATCTAATTGGCGTATATATTCCCCTTGTCCATGGCGTTGCGGTTTGTTCCCTCATCAACCTCACCACCATTATCTTCTTCCTCCTCTCCTCTTCTTCCTCCTCTCCTCTCCTCTCTTCGCTCTCCATCCATCTCGTCTTCTTCTTCCTCCTCCTCAGCTTCGAGATTTCAGCTTCTCCAATCCCCCATTCTTCCCGCCACAGGCTCTGCTCTCTGCTTCGCTCGCTCGCCTTTCCCGCCATTGGTGTGCTTCGCTTTCTTGGCTTCAAAGATCCGACGAGCTCTGTGATAGCTGGGAAGAAGAAGAGGAGGAGAGGAGGATGCTGGGAGCGAGCCCTAAGGCCAAGAAAGGCGCGACGGTGAAGTTCGGGTCGATGAAGAATCCTCCTCCTCCTCCGGTGGTTGGCGCCGCCGCCGGAGCAGCGGCGGCGGCGGCGGGTGGGAAGGTGCCGGCGGAGGAGGTGTGGGAGGTGCGGCCAGGCGGGATGCTGGTGCAGAAGAGGGGCGGCGGCGCCGACGAGGAGCCCGTCAACGTGAAGCCGGTGCCCACCATCCGCGTCAAGGTCAAGCACGCCGGCATCACCCACGAGATCTACATCAACTCGCAGGCGTCCTTCGGTCAGTGCCCGCCTCCGCCGCCGCCATCGTCGTCGACGGCGAGCTCTCGTCGTCGTCTGCCAATTGGGGCATGTCTGATTTCGTTGTGGGTGCAGGGGAGCTGAAGAAGATGGTGGCGGCGCGAACGGGGCTGCATCCGGACGACCAGAAGGTGATGTACAAGGACAAGGAGAGGGACTCCAAGGCGTTCCTGGACATGGCCGGCGTCAAGGACAGGTCGAAGCTGGTGGTCGTCGAGGACCCCGAGGCACGCGCCCGCCGCCTCATCGAGGAGCGCCGCAATGGCCACCTCGAGAAGGCCGCCAAGGCCGTCGCCGCCGTCACCGCCGAGGTCGACAAGCTCGCCCCCAAGGTAGGCACCCACCCACATTGCCCGCCATCCATGGCGACGCCGACGCCGAGGTAGTAGGCTCACCTCCGATTGGTTGGTTGGTTCGGCAGGTGGCGGCGCTGGACGCGTCGGTGAGGAAGGGGGAGAAGGTGGCGGAGAACGACGTGGTGCAGGTGACCGAGCTGCTCATGAACGAGCTGCTCAAGCTCGACGCGGTGGTCGCCGACGGCGACGTCAAGGCGCAGAGGCGGCTGCAGGTGAGCTGACGAGCTACCTCGCCGCCTCCTCCAATCTCCACCGACTAGCTTGACCGCCATGGTTAATGAGCTCAACCTGTTCGTCCCTTGACTCTGCAGGTGAAGCGCGTGCAGAAGTACGTGGAGACGCTCGACGCCGTCATGGCCAAGAACGCCGCCATCGTGCGCAAGTCCGGCGAGAAGCTCACCTCCAAACAACACCATCACCCGCCGGCGAGGCAGCAGCAGCAGCAGCCACCGCCGGCGAGGCAGCAACAGCAACAGCAGCAGCAAGCTCACCAACACCATCAGCAGCCGGCGGCGGGGCAGACGCGGTGGGAGATGTTCGACCTGCTGTCCTCGCTGCCGTCGACGTCGTCGGCCTCCTCAACGACCACCGTCAGCTCAACGGCCTCCTCCGGCGCGCCGCCGCCGCTGCCGCCGCCGGCGAACCGGCTCGACTGGATGCTATTCTGAGCACACACATCACAGAATCGGCAGATGCAATGGTGGTGCTTGGTTGGCAAGAATTGCACCCATGTCCGGAAAATCCGAGGTGTCCTGTCCCTGATGATGATGATGAAGAAGATGATGATTGAATTGCCCTGGATTATTTGCTGCTGCTCTAGCAATTTGGTTGGCCACATTACATGGTACTACTATCACTTCTAGATGAGTTCAGTTCATCATGTGAGAGTAATTTTTTTTTTAATTTTGTTTTTTTCTTTCTTTCTTTCTTCTTCTTCTTCTTCTTCTTCACCATCAAATGTTTGATAATTCTTTTGTGTGCATATATTCTGAGAGAGAGAGAGAGAGAGAGAGAGAGGAAATTAGGGGGGAAGAGAGAAATTGAAGTGTATTCAGATTGGGAATAAGTCAAAAAGGGTTATTATTGTTCTCCAATTGGCGTTTGAAGAAAAGGCAAAGAAAATGTTGTACCCATATGGATACAGATACCAATACATACCGTTCTTGATAGGGGGAGAGGCCATGGACTTGGACTGTGGATGATGAATTCTTAAATCTTTTTATTATTATTTCCTGTTAGTTGTTATGATTAAGAAAATTGTTTCTTTCTTCTCCTTCTTGTTGTTGGTGTTGGTGTTGTCTGTGTTCTTGAGTTAGTTGGCGCCTATCTGTCAGGCTTGATTCCTTTCAGAAATGAATAGTGCAGGGGTTGGTGTGCATCTAAATACTTTATTGCTGTGCCACATTTAGGTGTTGCATCAAGCCATCAGAGTCCGAGCTGTTTTGTTTTAGGTAAAAAGAAGAAGAAAACTTGCGAGCTGCTTGGCCTATTTGGCGATTATTACAACAAACTAATCAGCTCTAATGAATGAATTTTCTTTCTTTTCCTCCTTGTTGATTCAGCTTGGATGTCTGATGAAATGAGAGATCAAGCGTTGATTGATTGATTGATTGATTCAATTAATTACTAGCTGGTTGCCGTTGCAGTGTCAGTATTGAGAGAGTGAAGCATCATGTGTGTATTAGTGATGTATTAGTAGTGGACTAGTCATTGCCTGGTGGTTGAGCTGAGCTTCTCCTCTTGTGCCTGTCACATTTGCAATTGCATTGCTGGCTAGAGAGAGATGTTGCCTTCCTTCCTCTCCTCTCCTCTCCTCCTAGCTAATGACACCAAATTACATGGTAGTATCCTTCCTTCTTCTTTTGTTGTTTTTTTTAAAGTTGGGCTATTTATTTCTGAAGGTAATGACATTGTACCATCTTCCAATTAGCAACATTGCATGGTTGGTGCTGAATAGAGAGAGGGTTTTGAGTCACATGTTTCTCGAGTGATGATGGCCAATCTTTCCTTTTCTTTAATTTGGTGAGAGATCATACTCCACGAGATGGCGTGGAACCAGCTCGTTTAACACTGATTTATTCATGTTTAAATAACTAAGAAAAACAACAAGAGAAGAAACAAAAAGGGCAGGTAACGAGTCTAACGGCAGAAGGATCTTTATCATGTATGTCTCGTCAGAGTTGTTCATCAGCCAATCGTCATCATCGATTTACAGTCCTCAACTAACTAATCATAAGCTCGTCAGGCAGAATAAAAATCCTGAAAATTCCATAGATAAACTAGTCATACTTGGCTAAATACATAGGCCGTGTTTAGTTGTTGTAAAAATTTGGCTAATTTTTTTTTGACGTATATAGACACATATTTGAAGTATTAAACATAGAATAATAACAAAATAAATTATAGATTCCGACTGTAAACTGCGAGACGAATCTTTTGAGCCTAATTAATCCGTCATTAGCATATGTAGGTTACTGTAACACTTATGGCTAATCATGACGTAATTAGGCTCAAAAGATTCGTCTTGTGATTTACAGGCTATGCAATTAGTTTTTCTTTTTATTCACATTTAATGCTCTATACATGTGTCCAAACATTTGATGTGATGGAAAGTTTGAAGAAAAAAAATTGGAATCTAAACACAGCCATAGCTTACAAATAAAGTGTTTTGAAGATGATAATAGTAAAGTTTGAAGTGAAATTAAGGTGGCAACTGGTGCTGTAGGTGAGGCTAGAAATGGGGGGATGTTGGTTACGTGGTCGCCGTCGAGGGGTGAGAACAAAGGAGATGGTCGGCGTTCTTGAAAGCGACCACTCCCGGCGAACTTCGACGACGGACACACATGGATGAACACGCTTCCCCTTCGCCTACACCGACGCCGCCGGCAATGCAGTGCAACGCGCGTTTCTTTTCGGCTGATCGTTTTGGCTGATTAGCTACCTGCACGCTAAAACAAGAGAAACACAATTAGCATTAATTAATTACAAACATTACTTCATCGGTAGATTTTAGTTGGATGGTACACATTTTCTCTGATTCGTAGTATTAAGAATGTACGTATCCTATGCAACCAAAATCCCCTATATTTTAGAGCTAAGGGAATAATTATTATAAATATGAAAAATAAATTCAGTTTGGCTTTTTAGCATGTTCTTTATAAAAAGTTTTCGTACAAAACGTATTATTTTGCTGTTTAAAAAACGTGTTAACGGAAACGAGAAGTAGCTATGCTCAATTAGATCTTGGGGTCTTAATTCTCGTCTTCTCGGCTAATTAATGTCTCCACGTTTAATTTAACTCTCGGGTTTCAAACCTTAATTCAGCCCATGAAGGAAAAATTAACCAACCAAGCAAACATTAAAACGATTAAAAGAAAGTTTGATTTCTTCACACAGATCCATTACCCCCATCGATTCATCTATCTGTCCATGCTGAACCAAAGTACCAAACTGACGCCTTACATTACCACCGACTAATAATGAATGATACAGCAACAGTGACAAGTCCCGGTACTGATTGCACAAGCTAATCATGTCTATCTAATAATCCGGAGTATGAAGCAAAGATTCCCGGCCGCTCGGATTGATGAACAAAGGCGAAGTATCACAAAATCAATGACAGATCGATCAAGCATAATTCACTGTACATTACATACCACGATATGGTAGCTAGCGCGATCAAGAAGGCCATGCCCAATTGCCAAATGATCCAGTGACAGGCAAGCTGCAGCCTGCAGGGATCGGAGCAGGGGGAACAGAGCACAAGCTGAACAGTGCTCACCTAGCTACAGACACAGGAGCAGCTGCTCTCTTTGCATCGACCAAAGATGCTGAATTGCTGAGACCACGAGTTTCAGATGCTGGTGCTTGATATTTGCTGTATTCTTTCTTCTTCTGAATTTTGCCGGTGTGCGAGTTCGGCTGTGCGTATCTTAGTTATGTAAGTTATGTAGAGATCGAAAGTGCTCTCGGGGACCAGAAGATGCTGATCGATCGATCTGCAGACAATGCGATGCATAAGTGCGTGTCTCGTTCTGATCATCAGGTGAAGATCGAGAATGGCTGAAACTGTATATGTGCTTGTTTGATGCTGAATCCACAGATCTGACAGTGCCATAGAATTATTGGCGTACGACGGGTACCTCCTCAGGTTTCAGACAGCACTTGCCCTGACCATGATACTGTTATATATGCTGCCTGCCTTTTAGTATGGCTAGATTAGATTCTTCAATCTCATTCCAGTTGTACCGTGTGGTGAAAAAGTTAAAACTGTCATCACTGGTGAGGATGACACAAGAGTAAGTACTGATAATGCCTTGAAACTGTAGGAAGAACAGACCAAGATCTTCTCTTCTTGCTTTGTTTGTTTCTAAAATCTCTTCTTCATCATCAGAATTCAGATGGTGAGAGGCGACCCCAGAGCAAGAGGGAGAGATCATGCCAAAAGTGAAAATAGCCGTACTCACTAATACAAAACTTGGCATCGTTGATGAGTCACTTATAACGGGTCGGTGTGGTACGTACCTAAATATCATTAAGGGCCTCTTTGAATTGGAGAGAATTGCCAATTGATCTTTTTTGGAGGATTCAACTCCTTTAGGATTTTTTCCTATATACTCCTTTAATTCATAGGGAAGGGACAGAGTTTTTTTTTATAGGATTGCATTTCCTATGTTCAATTTTGTAGTAAATTAAGTAAAATGTTAGATCTCCTGTGGTGTAATCAAAGGACATCTCTCTATCCTTTTATGTGTTTTCAATTCGTGTAGGATTAAAAAAATGCTATTTCAATTCCTACGATTATTCTATTTCTGTATTTTTCCTATTTCATATTGCAAAGGGGTCCAAAGTAGCTATAGCCACATATAGCAAAATCGACACCGCTCGCCAGAGAGATGCAAAAAAGGAGAAGAGGGAGGAGGAGAGAAGATGATAGGTGTGCTACGCCATGTCACCTAATAAGACCAAGTCAAACTGCCACGTTGGTGCTAAACCACTCTCGATACTATCTTAGGACAAAATGTAACTTGTTTCGTAAGTTGAGAGACATTATATAGAGTATTGTGGTTTAGGGATGAATTTTAAACTCGGCAAGCAAATTAGGGACCTCACTTGAACTTTTTCCTTAAAAGAATAGAAAAGAGAAGTAATGGGCAGGAGATTTGTGTCGGATTAGGGCCCATCTACTGCGAAACTAGGTAAGGCCCATAATTGCAGTAATAGTGTCTTGGCCCATGAAACAAGGCCTAGAAGGATGGATAAACAAAGGCTTGAACCGTAACAAGCTGCCAACGACGCCGTCTGCCGTCTCAACACTCAACTCATGCACTCTCGGTCAGCTGGGACCCACAAAGCGCTTCCTTCCGGGATTGTAACGATTAAACATTTATCCCAAATTCCCAATTTGTCCCGCTTTGATCCGGGCACATCCACAACTTACACGGATTGTCAGCACTTATCCTCCACATTTTGTTAACAGACATGATAATTGATAACTAGTATAAAAGAAATTTATCTTTCCCGTTTCTCTCAATATTGTAGCACTATAATCAGATATGAATCAAATTGTCTCCAACATTTTGAACCCATCTCATGTGGCTTATAGCTCTCGGTGAAGAAGAGCCAACATCAAAGTGCCAAACCTTCGATCCAATGTGAACCACCTGTAGCTTATGTAGACACAGTCTTATTTGTCTTGACTTTTTTTCTCTTCGCTGATTTCAAAAGACCGACAATTAGATTCAAACAAATGGATAGTCTTTTTTATTTATTTATGTGTAGGTGCACAGGTAAAAATGTTTATGTATGTGGACGGAGATGGTTGGTAGATATATATGGTGTTTAGAGTTCTTAATTACTAGTATCATGGTTTTTTACATGAAAAGGAATTTTAACTATGTAACATTTTGAGTTGTGTTTTATCCATTAAGAAAAAAAAACCAATCCCAATATTCGATGTTTGATGTCACAAGGATATGTGCTCGTAGATTTGTGCATATCCTCAGAAAAAAAAACTCTAAATTTGACCATAATACGACTTGAAGTTAAAATTCCAGTTACCTTTTCTAAGGAAGGGATGAGTTTTATTGATTAAACATGATGATTACAATCCGACACGACATCATAAATATAAATAGAGCCATCAGGCTTTCAAACCACACTATTATTCTGGCTAATTGAACTAGTTCTTGAGCCACATTATTCTTACTTCCAACACGACTAAGACGAGTAATACTTTGCTTCCAATAACATGGCCCACCTTTCCGTCTAAGCCTATACTATCATGTATTTTGATATAAACAAAATATCATATTTTGTTATCTTAATTTTACTGGGTGTACGCAGATCGTACGGACTTGCAAACAGAGGTGTGGTACGTTTCCATGGTGCGCGTAGCAGATTACCAGGCGGGGGGAAGTAGTTGAGGGGAAGACGTGCAGAGGGTGGAGTCGCTGTCCCGATCTCCTCTGCTAATAAATCACAACTTCGCTTCTCGGTTGGCAGCAGCGATTTCATCGAAGCACCACGCCGCCGCCGCCGCCGCCGTCGAAGCCGATCTCCTGCGCGCGGAGCGGATCGCCTCTGCCAGGTGCGACCCGCCCTCTTCCTCCTCCCCCTGCTAATAATTTCCTCTTCGCTTCGTCGGCCACGCCACGCCACTCGCGTTCTTGCCAACCTTGGTCTCGCGAGCAGCGAGGATGGGGAGGAGGAGAGGAATTCCTCTCGAATCTATCGCCGGTTGATGCGCGGCTTGTTCCTCTTCTGCGGCCTAATTTTGTAGGAGTTCGGGGGTTGTTTAGGTGGAGAAATTTGATACAGATTCGATTTTACCCTTTGGTCTTCTTCTTGTCCGTCCATGCCGCCGTTCATCATCTACGGTGACCTTTTCCAGTCTAGCTTTCGGAAGGGGCCGAGCTCCCAGCCATGGATTAGCTATCATCAACTTAATCAAGTGACTTGTCGGGGTGTAGTTCACTGTGGAGGTGTTCTCAAAATCACCACCTTTTATAGTGGCACGCCTCTTAAACTGTATCCATGCAATCAAATTTAAATCACATGTCATTGAGTTAACCTTTATGCTACTTTACAGGCCACTGTAAATTTTACCGAGTTTATGAAATTGTGAATATGTGAAATTGTGAATATGTGCTAAAGGTTATATGAGCTCCTTTTTTTTAGCAGAGCCTGCTGTTTAAATTATAGGCTTATAGGTAGCCTGATGAGTGATGACAAACCTTATTCTGCTACTGCCAAATTTTCCGAGATTCTTTAAACCTTTAGCTGTTAGCCCTGTTACATTGCTTTCGGTTTTGGCAATTTCTTCGTTATCACTATGCAACAGAGATCACGACTGAGCCTATATTATTTTTGGAATTAATTTGTTTCTTTTCCTGCTTCAATTGTGTCCCTGATTCTGTCACGGTAATGCTCATCTATTCACTGCTATAATTGTGACCCAACATCTTATCACCGATGCAGTCACCAGCTATACAGTATGAGTTCACTGGAGAGTGCAAGAGCAGATCTTGCTCTGCTTATTTTATACCTAAACAAGGCTGAAGCAAGAGATAAGATCTGTAGAGCTATACAATATGGCTCGAAATTTGTGAGTAATGGACAACCAGGGCCTGCACAGAATGTTGACAAGTCGACTAGTCTAGCTCGTAAAGTTTTCCGACTTTTTAAGGTAAAGTTTTAATCCTTGTCCACAGTAGATATTGCAAATGAGAAGCTATTTTTTCATACCTTGACATGATCTGTGGCACCACATTATTTTGCAGTTTGTTAATGATCTGCATGCTTTGATTAGTCCTCCTGCCAAAGGAACTCCACTACCCCTGATCTTACTTGGAAAGGTATGTTGAAGCTTGTATTGCCTTGTAGGAACTCTGAGAACCTAAAGATACGTTTTTTCACTTCTCATTGTATCTTTTTGCTTTGTGCCATCCACAGTCGAAGAATGCACTGCTATCAACTTTCCTCTTTCTGGACCAAATTGTATGGGCTGGAAGGACAGGAATATACAAGGTTTGATTTTCTCTTCACATCATTACTGATATACATAAGCACCATACAGCATATGGTTTTATCATACCTAGATGTTGACAGTAGAAATTAATGGTAGGTAATCTAATTGTTTGTACAGAACAAGGAGCGAGCAGAATTCCTCAGCAAGATAGCATTTTATTGCTTCCTGGGTTCTAACACATGTACTAGTATTATTGAGGTATGAGACTTCAGACTGTAGAATCTATTTAATCCTGCCCCTGATATTATTACAATCAAGAGAATACCATCTGACTAGTATTTCATTATAGGTAGCCGAGCTTCAACGGCTATCCAAGTCGATGAAGAAACTAGAGAAGGAGCTTAAACACCAGGAGCTGTTAAAGGTACAGTCTTATATGATCATAGCTCAATGTAACCACAATTTTCACATCTTGCTTTTGATGACATAATGGCGTGTGATGGTATTGGCAGAACGAGCAATACCAGATAAAACTGCAGAAGTGCAACGAGAGGCGTCTCGCTCTCATCAAATCGAGCCTCGACATAGTTGTTGCTATAGGGCTGCTGCAACTGGCTCCCAAGAAGGTGACTCCGCGTGTGACAGGGGCGTTTGGATTTGCTAGCTCACTCATTGCTTGCTATCAGGTACCTTAACTCTCACATATCGTCATGTGGACTCTCGTATGTTTAGAATTAGCAACTGCAATACCTGAAACTTTCATTTTGATCTGCTTATTTCCTCTGCAGTTGCTCCCAGCCCCAGCCAAATCCAAGTGATCCACCTGAAGGGGTGTCAGTGGGCAGTTCCAATGTTGCAACCAGTAAGAAATAAAAGTGGAGCTGCTTGATTGACTCATGTGGACTTGAAAATCCTTTGTGGGTTATGGTTAATATGATGATGATCTAGTGGATTGCTGCAGCTGTAATTTTAAGGTGCAGTACTTGTGACAAAAAATAAGAAACTTGGCTTGGGAAAAATGTTGCATTGTTTGCCAATTAATGGTTTAGTGTTGGGACTAGCTAATAAGAACATTGTCATTATATCAACATCTGTTTGTGTGCCTTGTTCGAGACTGATGAGTGGTTAAATATGCTGTGCTTGCTTCCTGCGTGTGTAGCGTGAAAGCAATGGATGTCCGGTTTCGGTGCATCGTGGAGGAAGGCTTTTTCTGTGGGCCGTAGTTTGTGTGGGCCGGCGTAGCTAGCTCGTGGGCCTCCGTTTGCGTTCCTTGTCCACTGTCGTCGCCTATAAGCTATTTATTTATTGAGTGAAAAAAGATCTAACCATAAAAAAAATTGCATCGCAATTACATGTAAAATTAAAGTATTTGACGTGGATAGCAAATATAATATATTTTGACCACCCTCCGCCCCTTACTGTCTTCGCCCTTGAGTGCATCGACTCACGAATCCATCTATAGATCAAATAGATCGACAACCTTTATGTGGGGGAGGAGTGCGCGTCAGCTGGTCGGGATAGCGAGAGTTAAGCCATGGCCGATCGAAGCAAGCAAACAGCCACTTGATATGTACTGGATGTACTGTACAGTATTTAATGATGAATCAAATCATAAGAAAAGAATTACTTCCCCCGTTTCACAATGTAAGTCATTCTAGCATTTCCTATATTCATATTGATGTTGATAAATCTAGATAGAACATAAATATTAATGTAAGAAATGTTAGAATGACTTACATTGTGAAATAGAGGAAGTAATAATTATTTAAATTTTTTAATAAAACGAACAATCAAATATGTTTTAAAAAATCAACGACGGCACTAATATTTAGAAACAGAGATAGTATTATATTATCACTAATGTATGTCCACATGTTATGAAGCGATACGGCGACCGCTTGGCTGCTGCTCTCGCAAAACCAATCACAAGTGCAACAAGAGTCGTCAGAGACCGACGGCCGTAGCGTACGCCACGTGGCCACCGGCAGGCGACGGCGTCTCACCTGGACCACGGACACGTGTCAGTGGCGTTGTACACCTGTGAGCTGCCGCTGCCGGCGTCAGCAGAGACAAGCACAAAAGGAAATGGAAATGCTATGCTCCGATCGATCGATCGCCGTCGGGGGGAGCGGCGAGCGGCGGCGCGTGGGCACACCGGCCAGGCGGCCACCGCCCCACGTACTACTACTACTGGCAGTCTGGCCTGTGCGGTAGCTTCAGAGTTTGTCTGCATGATCGACGTCAACCAGGAACAAAAAAAAACAAACTGATTTTCAGCACTCCATGTGTTTACCTAAAGTAGTACTAGTACATCTGGAGTACAGCTTTGAGATTTTCACTAGTAGCCCGCATATATCCTAGTTAATTTGTTGCTTTAGTTAAATTGTGTTAGAGTGAATTATTGCACCTTGATCTGAGTATATTTTCTTTCGCTATCATAGTTTTACTTTAGATCACCTCTTAATTGATGGTTTTTACTTTAAAATTAGGGAATATATTCTTTATTATCCAAAGTACTCTAAGCATAACTTTTTATTTTTTTTATATTTACACAAATTTTTTAAATAAAACGAGTGGTCAAACAGTGCAAACAAAAAGTCAAAATCACTTATATTATGAGATGGATGGAGTATGTGTTTACCTAAAGTAGTACTCTATTCGTATTATTTACTAGGAAAAAAAACACCGTCGACTTTTTATCAACGTTTGATCAATCGTCTTATTCAAAATTTATGTGTAAATATGATAGTACTTATGTCATGCTTTAAAAACATTTGATGATAAATCAAGTCATAATAAAATAAATGATAAAAAATACGAATGGTCAAGCGTTCGTTAAAAAATTAACGGCGTTATATATTAATATACGAAGAGAGTACTACATCAGTATCATACTAGAAGTAATACTAGTACTAAACAGCTTTGATATTTTCGCTAGTAGCCCGCATATATCCTCATTTAATTTGTTGCTTTAGTTAAATTGTGTTAAGAATGAATTGCACCTTGATCTGAGTATCTTTTTTTTGTTATCATAGTTTTAGTTTAGATCACCTCTTAATTCATGGTTTTTACTTTAAAACTAGGGAATGTTACATTTTCTAGAATAGGTGGTCCAAAATGAAGCTCTGGAATAAAATATAGCCCAATGTATAATTCATTAATAAGAATAGTAGTATAAAATTCTCCATGTAAAATTATTTTCAGTTGATTAGTACTCAACAACAAGGTATATTGTGTCACATAGACCATAGGATATTGTCTTGTAGAGATGTAAGTGGACAATCTCACTACCCATATAAAGCCTCACTTGCCAATTACTTTCTCAAAACTTTAAAAGAAAAAATAAACTAGAACAGGTAAAAGGGAAAAAAAAAATCCCGCTTGTTCGCTTCACTTGGCATCTGGATGGCTTGTACAGTAGTAGTACGTGCTAGGGTGGGAAGTAGGAGCGCGTGTCAATCACCAAAAAAAACAAAAAAAAAAGGCACAGCAGCGAGTGGAAAGGAATCGATGGGATTTTATGCCCAAAACCGCGAGAGATCCACCGCTGTTTGATGGGTTGGTTGGGACCAGGATTTCCTAAACCGCCGGGGCCGGCATTACCGCACCCCGACGGTAACGGTTACCGCGGTAACCGTGAAAAACCATGTAAAATTTATTAAAAATTTAAATTATTTTTAAATTTATTTAAATTTAAGGAGGTTACTGTGATATTTATATTTTCGTAACCGCGGTAAACCCGTAACCACGATAACCAGTCGAACCTGGTTGGGAGTTGGGAAGGAATCCATCGGCGAATCGCCGCGCGGCTCCGATCCGGGGCGCGCAAGCGCAAGGCCACCGGCCCACGTACTCCACTACTCCTACTCCGTAGAGAGGCGACGCGTTTGCGCGGGCGGCGCCACGGCCGCCCAACCCAACCGTCGCTGCCTCCGTCTCCGTAGTCCGTACTGCCTGTGCCCGCCTCTGCTACTGCTGCTGCCTGAGACCAACCAGCTACTAGTACTCCCTCACGTGCCGCTGGATTAAATAAACATTAATCAATTAATTAATTATACTACTGCAGTAGTAAGAGACAATCAGTTGCCACTTGCCAATTAAGGAAGAAGGCATAAGTACTGTAGCACTGCAGCCGCACACTCCACGTCTCCATTGGGAGCAAAGGGAAAATAGTTTTTCTTTTTTAAAAAAAAATTGGAAAATAGTGCTCCTTCCGTTTTATATTATAAATCGTTTGATATTTTTTCTTAGTCAAAATTTATTAGGTTTGGTCAAATATATGGAAAAAAAATAAACATGTACAACATCAAATTTCATTAAATTTAACATTGTATATATTTTAATATAATGTTTATTTTATATTAAAAATATTACTATATTTTGCTTAAAGTTTGACTTAAAAAATCTCTACTATTATAAAACTGAAGATGTTTTTACCGGTATTCTAGTACATCATCCGTGTATGAGTCGGTTTTTAAGTTTGTTTGCTTTTGAAAATACATATCCGTATTTGAGTTGGTTTTTAAGATCGTTCACTTTTGTATGATACAAAAGAAATCGTATAAGAAATCTGTTTAAAATAACTCGCATGCTAAATTGAGACGATCGGATTCCTAACTTTAGCTCATGATTTTCTAAAAATATATATATCCAAGTGAACTCCCACAGTGAATTTCATCTTAACTAAACTATATAATTAAAATAGATTTCACCCGTTGCAACGCACGGTATTTTTTCTAGTACTCCATCTGTTTTATAATGTAAGACTTTCTAGCATTGGTTATATCATATAGGTGTTAATGAATCTAGACACATATGTGTGTCATATGTGTCTAGATTCATTAACATCTATATGAATATGGGCAATACTAGAAAAACTTACATTAGAGCAGGTACAATAGCAGACTATAAGCCATATATAAATATATTTTAAATAGATAAAGGAAGAGAGAGAAGAGTAGCGGGCTACAGATCTGTAGCCAGCTGCAGCACGGACTTCAAGACGTAACGTGTGTATGACAGGTGGGACCATATATTAATAGTATAGTAAGCAACTATTGTATGAATTAGCTATTATATTATCTTTAGATGATTTGTAGCCAGTAGCTGGCTATATATTAAACTTGCTCTTATGAAACGGAGGAAGTAACTCACAAATACGGAACGAAGGGGTAGTAATACCCGCATCTCCTACACACACACAGAAGTGGTCAGCCGCCGCCCAAAAGCTTGCCTTTGTCGCCATCTCCACGTGCCCACCCCCATATATTGCTTAACGCTGTCACCTCACCCTCTCGCGGTTTGAGTTTTCCACTTCCACCCCGACATCTAGCGAAGAGCTGTGTTTAGTTGGATCCAAAGTTTGGATTTTGATTGAAATTGAAAATGATGTGACTGAAAAGTTATGTGTATGACAGGTTAATGTGATGAAAAATGACTGAAGTTTGGATCCAAATTTTGGATCTAAACACAGCCTAAACACAACCTTAGTTGGATCCAAAGTTTGGATTTTGATTGAAATTGAAAATGATGTGACTGAAAAGTTATGTGTATGACAGGTTAATGTGATGAAAAATGACTGAAGTTTGGATCCAAATTTTGGATCTAAACACAGCCTAAACACAACCTTAGTTGGATCCAAAGTTTGGATTTTGATTGAAATTGAAAATGATGTGACTGAAAAGTTATGTGTATGACAGGTTAATGTGATGAAAAATGACTGAAGTTTGGATCCAAATTTTGGATCTAAACACAGCCTAAACACAACCTTAGTTGGATCCAAAGTTTGGATTTTGATTGAAATT
>CM020183.1:978232-1149140 GCA_009805545.1 Oryza longistaminata
CAGCAAGCTTTGCTCCTCCTATACAGCTAAATACTGTAGGAGAAATTAATGCAGATTTTTTCCTTCTTTATTTTTTTATATATTTTTTCCAAGATAAAAAGGCTGAGCTGGTAGGGAGTTCTAGGAGGAGGAAATAAAGATTAGTACGAGATTTGTAATACTAGTACGAGGGAAAGCATGCAAAAAGGAAGTAATTGCTATGCTCTTCTCAGTTTTTTTTTTTTTTGTGTGGAGGGGAATAAAATGCCAGCTCTGCTTATGATCATTTTTTAAACTTCTTTTGGAGTGTTGAGACAAATGAAAGCTCCAGATAAATTATTGAGATCAGTCATCATCCTATAAAAGAATAATTAAGAAATTAGTGTACTATATATGCTATTGGCACACAAAATTTTAGCAGTACTTGTAACTTACTAGAATTTGGTTTCACTTTAATTTAAGTGAGTCCGTGTTTAGTTCGTGTGCCAATTTTTTTTAAGTATACCGACACACATTAAAGTATTAAATGTATACTAATAACAAAACAAATTACAGATTCCGCATGTAAACCGCGAGACGAATTTATTAAGGCTAATTAATCTGTCATAAGTAAATATGTACTGTAGCATCACATTGTTAAATCATGGCGTAATTAGACTCAAAAGATTCGTCTCACAACTTACATGCAAACTGTGCAATTAGTTTTTTTTCGGACTATATTTAATGCTCCATGAATATGTCCAAATATTTGATGTGACGGAATTTTTGGAAGTTTGAAGGGAACTCAACACTGCCTGAGTTTGAGCACCTCTTTGCCATGTGCTATATTACTATCATCGGTCTACAATTAGTTAGATACTGTAGTTCGCAGCTCAGTTATTATATTACCAAAACTTCGGCCTGGTTTAGATTCCAACTTTTTTCTTCAACCATCTATTTTTTTCGTCTTATGGAACTTTTCTACGCATGCAAACCTTCAACTTTTCCGTCACATCGTTTCAATTTCTTTAATTTCTAATTTTGACGTACAACATTCGTCCTTTTTCTTGCTTCGGATCAGTTCACACTAGCTGGAGAAGTAGAGATGGTTGCACCAGATTGATGGTGGTTCGATGCCTACGCGAATAAGGACTATACTGTATCTGATATTCTCCTCGTACTAGTATCATACGAGTACTTTGCAAAAACACCTCGTATCTATACGTCCGTGCTTATATATATGGCTGTATATATACGTCCGTGCATACGATCGAGTACTCGGCAGTGGCACGTGCTGAGTACTAATGTACCCCTAATAGTAAAGGGCACATGTTGCCGCGAGCTTAAGATACTCATTACGGGGAGCCGTGCGAGTGATTACATCATGTGACGACGGATGATTGCACGGTCTAATTAACTATCAATTATAGTAGGTAATCCATCGATTAGATTAGTGGTCACACACGCACACACACACCGGCCCTAATCGATCGCTGAATTAAGACGCGTTTCCGCGGGCGGCGCAGCGGACGACGACGACGACAAGATGTCACGAAGCAGGAAGCAACTCTGCGCGATTGACTCACCGGAATTGTTGTTTAGGTGGTAATCCTAATTGTAATAGATTAGACAGTAGAGTAAAGGTTAAGTTCTTAGGGGGGTCGGCGCTGGCGCTAGCTAGTTAGGAGGAGTAGGATTCTGTGAATCTTGTGCACGTCGCTGGACGGCTGGATACGGATATGGTCCAGCCAGACAGCTAGCGCTCATGTTGAGTCACCGTCACGGCCAAATGGCAGCGACCATGTCAACTTTGCCACGTCACTCCGGAGAATACTCTTAACAGTGGTATTTTTCAAGCACTATGAATTTAAACAAGGGATACAAGGGGCAAATGATGTGTCTGTACTAGGTTATTATATTTTAGAGCACAGTTATAGCGAAATTTTAGTCTTCAGCAGCATAGTTATTAAGAAGAGAAAAGAAATTAGGCCATATTTACTTGTTTTGGCAAAAAAAAAATTGACATATACGGACACACATTTGAAGTATTAAACGTAGACTAATAACAAAACAAATTACAGATGCCGTCTGTAAACTGCGAGATGAATCTATTAAACCTAATTAATCCGTCATTAGTAAATGTTTAATGTAGCACCATATTATCAAATCATGGCGTAATTAGACTCAAAAGATTCGTCTCGCAATTTACATACAAACTGTGCAATTGTTTTTTTCGTCCACATTTAATGCTTCATGCATGTGTCCAAACATTTGATCTGATGGAAAAGTTGAAAGTTTGAAGGGAACTACACACAGCCTTAGTAGTATTTTAATTATAGTGAGGTTCGAGCTACTGATGAATAGTGATGACCGCGAGTTGGAGCTAGCAGTTTTGAGCTCAACCAGCTTTGCTCCTCCTATACAGCTAAATACTGTAGGAGAAATTAATGGAGATTTTTTCCTTCTTTATTTTTTTATATTTTTTCCAAGATAAAAAGGCTGAGCTGGTAGGGAGTTCTAGGAGGAGGAAATAAAGATTAGTACGAGATTTGTAATACTACTACGAGGGAAAGCATGCAAAAAGAAGAAGTAATTGCTATGCTCTTCTTTGTTTTTTTGTTTTTTTGTTTTTTCTTTTGTGTGGAGGGAATAAAATGCCAGCTCTGCTTATGGTCAGTTTTTCACTTCTTTTGGAGTGTTAAGACAAATGAAAGCTCCAGATAAATTATTGAGGACTACTTAACTGAATAAATGAGAGCATTCATCATCCTATAAAAGAATAATTAAGAAAATGGGTGTACCATATATGCTATTGGCAGACAAAATTTAGCAGTAATTGTAAGTACTAGAATTTGGTTTCACTTAATTTTAAGTGAGATTGAGCACTTGTTTATCATGCTATCATCGGTCTACAATTAGTTAGAAACTGTAGTTCGCAGCTCAGTTATTACTGGACCAAAACTTCGTCCTTTTTTTTTTTATTTTTTGTGATAAGGGTATTTTTACTCGGCCTCTATATCCAACCGAATATATACAACCTTTTCAAATTAGCAAACTAGACTATCAATCAGGAAACTTATACCTCAAATAACTTAATCTAAAATTCGCTTCTATAGAAATTTAAATTCAGGACGTTAGCGCTACTCAGGTAACTTCGTCCTTTTCTTTAAGCTTCGGATCAGTTCACACTAGCTGGAAAAGCAGAGATAGTTGCACCAGATTGATGGTGGTTCGATGCCTACGCGAATAAGTACTATACGGTATATGATATTTTCCTCGTACTAGTATCATACGAGTACTTCGCAAAAATACCTCGTATCTATACGTCCGTGCATACGATCGAGTGTACTCGGCAGTGGCACGTGCTGAGTACTAATGTACCCCTAATAGTAAAGGGCACATGTTGCCGCGAGCCTAAGATACTCATTACGGGGAGCCGTGCGAGTGATTACATCATGTGACGACGGATGATTGCACGGTCTAATTAACTATCAATTATAGTAGGTAATCCATCGATTAGATTAGTGGTCACACACGCGCACACACACACACCGGCCCTAATCGATCGCTGAATTAAGACGCGTTTCCGCGGGCGGCGCAGCGGACGACGACGACGACAAGATGTCACGAAGCAGGAAGCAACTCTGCACGATTGACACCAGAATTGTTGTTTATGTGGTAATCCTAATTGTAATAGATTAGACAGTAGAGTAAAGGTTAAGGTCGGCGCTGGCGCTAGTTAGGAGGAGTAGGATTCTGTGAATCTTGTGCACGTCGCTGGACGGCTGGATACGGATATGGTCCAGCCAGACAGCTAGCGCTCATGTTGAGTCACCGTCACGGCCAAATGGCAGCGACCATGTCAACTTTGCCACGTCACTCCGGAGAATACTCTTAACAGTGGTATTTTTCAAGCACTATGAATTTAAACAAGGGATACAAGGGACAAATGATGTGTCTGTACTAGGTTATTATATTTTAGAGCACAGTTATAGCGAAATTTTAGTCTTCAGCAGCATAGTTATTAAGAAGAGAAAAGGACTTAGCCCATGTTTAGTTGTTTTGGCAAAAAAAATTTTTGACATATACGGATACACATTTGAATTATTAAATGTAGACTAATAACAAAACAAATTACAGATTCTGCCTGTAAACTGCGAGACGAATCTATTAAGCCTAATTAATCCGTATTAGCAAATGTTTAATGTAGCACCACATGATCAGATCATGGCGTAATTAGGCTCAAAAGATTCGTCTCGCAATTTACATACAAACTGTGCAATTGTTTTTTTCGTCCACATTTAATGCTCCATGCATGTGTCCAAACATTTGATGTGATGAAAAAGTTAAAAGTTTGAAGGGAACTAAACACAGCCTTAGTAGTATTTTATAGTGAGGTTCACCTCTGAAAGTCTATGCTTTGTACTTCAATGTACAGACATACATTCCGAATTAGTTCATCAGAAGACGGGAAGCATTTTATTAGTAGTAGCAATTTTCTGTTTCTTAATTGAATTAGCTTTTGAAAAGCAAGAAATGATGGCTACAGTAACACACGCATTTTCTTTTCAGTAAAATCACTGAAAAGGGTTACGCTACTACTACAGAAGAAAACAGCTGAATTGGTAGCATAACTATTGGCTATGGCTAACGGCTGTAATTTAGAGAGCATGAAAGGGAAATGCGCACCCGATGAGATCCTTCATTCCTTGCTTTCTTTAGTTCTCTTCTTTTGATGACAGCTCCAGAAGATGTTCTGCCTCCCTCAAGAACAACTTTGTCAGCTGCTTTTGGCCTCTGCGGTACACTATGCACGACCTAATATTTACTTTTGACTTGGTCTCGTTGCTCTCATCACTTCTGTGAAAAAGACAATGAGAGCAATGGTGAAACACAAAAACAGGGGGTGTACAGATGGAAATGTCAAGCATGATAGTGCTAATATGCAGAAAAAAGTATCCATTAAGCAACGTCAAAAGGCCCTACGTCCCTACCTCGTTGCGTCTTCTGAATCACTGAGATCGAATTTCTCAAGTAGTTGGCTGTCAGATGCTTCAGTTCCAGTGCCCTCTTCAAGTTCAGTCATTCTTGCAAAAGAGAAGGGCTTGATCAATAAATTATTGACAACGCCATAGAAAAAATACAGGTACACTGACATCGAATTTCTCAAGTTGTGGGTGTGTTACTTGACTCTAAGAAGATCCACAAGCAAACTCAGTGCTCCATTATCACCACTGACCTCCCATATAGCAATCCGGAGCTCATCACTGGAAGGTTCTCTATCTTCATTAGATCCAATCTACACGAACAGATTCAAAGGATTTCTACAACCAATTTACCATGAAAAAGAATACATGATTTAAAACTTTGCATCACCAGAAGTAATGCATCCTAGGGTATGTTAAAAAAAGTAGTTAAATAAATATGCTCATACAGAATAATGCTGAAAACTAGGGAAAATAAATAATATGTGAATATTAAGGTCATATCAGAAAATGTGAAACTAGATAGCCTAAATGCTTCTTGAGAAGCTTTCTTAATCCTTTTAGATGAGTAAAACAACCTTTTTTATATCACCAAGAAATTATGATTGATGATGCTGCCAAAATTAGTACCATGTGTGATAAAATTATGGACCCATGGACAATACTTTAGTTTGAAAGCAAAGGCGCTAATTTTCATAAATACTGTTTGCCAACTTACAGTACAAGTACAGGAGGATACTGGTTAATAAGACAACTCTATGGTCTGTTCAGTACATTTTGACAGTAGTTTTAGAAAAGCTGAGGCAAAGCTACTAGCCCAGGCATTAGTCCCCTTTATGAAAAAGATATTAACCACTTCTCAACAGATTAGATGGTTACGAACAATGTCATGTAAAATTTGGGGTACTAAAATGTCCCAAAGGAAAAAGGAAAAAAAAAGGACAGGGCAAGGCAATGTCACATATGCAACTGATGCCTTTGAACACATGGTACAGAGTGTGAAAAACACTAACCTCTCCAAGCAATGAAGCGGTATGCTCAAGCTCATGTTCTTGCAGAGCAATTGTACGCAGGGTACTTATAAATTCCTGAGAGAAAACAATTTTCTCGATATATGATGGAACCTTGCGTTGACCACTCCAGCTATAACTAGAAAAAGGACTTGTATTATTTTTGTTCTCCTTGTTTTCACCAGAACAGCTACCAAAAAATCCATTTTCAAGCAAACTACGAGGTAAAAGACATCGCAATTCGGCATTCTGTAAACACAGAAGATATGGAAAGTGAGACCCGTGATGTCCAAGGATACTTGTTGGGCCTAAATTTGTCACAACATTCTTCATATCGTAAATAAAAACTAGAGCTAACAAACGTTGCTACCTGTATCTCCAGTAGCTTCATCTTAATATCAGCAGATTGAACCTGTCGAAGAGCTTCTACTGGATAATGAACCTGCATTTGGAACGTTTGTTAGCTCTAGTTTTTATTTCAAACAAGTAGCTACTTTCTTAAGGAAGTACGCCAAACGGAGGAAATATCAAGTATAAGCCATCTTATCACTATGAACATGTGGAGCACTTCAAACAATCAGCAACTTTGATAATGAAAAAGGGTGGGTACATACGATTTCATAATTTGAACTAAAAGAAAGGAGATATTCTCAGTGAATAATGGTTTTCTTATCTTTTAAAATGTTAACTAAAAGTTTGGTCCTTTATGTATCCCAGAACACCGATAGAGTTACACTTACAATATTTAGCTGGAGAACAATTAAGTAAATGTTTCAAGACAGACAAGTGCTTTGCCACTATAATGTTTGACAGAAAGAGAATATCTGGCAGGGAATATGCTAAACAAAGAAAACTGAGTTGACAAACACCTGTTGCTAAAAGTAATCTCTTACTGAGTGTTACCATGAGATAATCGTCAGGATTGTTGTCAATTACAAATCCATAGAGGTATAGTAGTTCCTGCAAGTAAACAAAACTATGTCATTTCATCAGCAACTATATTTCAGTAATCATAAACGGTATGAATATTTGATGACATTTAATCATTTTATAGTTTCTCGGAACAAAAGACTGCAGCGCTGCAGCTTCTTTTCGTTGACTATTGAGTCTCAAAGTCATCTATCAGTTAGAAGCCCCAAAGTAAGATTATTTTATACTTCAGAACATTAGCAAGTGTGTTTAATGCAAATCCATAAGGAACTAAAGGATATGTGAATCCATGAAGAAATCAAATCAAACCAGGCCCAGTGATGAAACAAAGGGGGCCATAGAGCTCCAAGAAGTTCATCACCGTCATATGTCCTTCCTCTTCTTTTCTTTTTTTTTTTAAAAAAAAAGAATGGCCAGGGTGACGGCACTAATGAAGCTTTCCTGGATTGTTTGTCTGAAGTGCAACCAATATCTAAGTGCACAAATCAAAAGAATCTTCTTGTGGGTAGTTCTATTTTGGCTTATATATCAATAATGCCCGTATCAGTATATAGAGAAATCGTGACAGAGAAGTCAGAATGAGTATACACGAAAATATGAAACAGTGACATCAATCCAAGTCACACAATAACAAGTACGATAAAACTAAGAGCAACAACTTGAGAAAAATAACACGCTTGCTTATAAACTAGTCAGACTAGATCTGCACATATGTAACTATGTGAGTAATACCTCATTTCCTTTGTTGCCATAATTTATGCAGATCTCTGTTTCAGCCTTCACAAAGCTTTTATCAGCTAGAGGGAGATACAAAAATAAACAGTCATAAATTGGAACTATAATCTTATATCAAAATATTTGATTAAAGGAAAGATCATGAGGTTCTCTTATCAAAAGGAAACTGGAGCTACTTATGTACCTAGTACAAGGTACATTGAAGAAGGACA
The DNA here is from genome assembly GCA_009805545.1 of Oryza longistaminata. Classification (NCBI taxonomy): domain Eukaryota; kingdom Viridiplantae; phylum Streptophyta; class Magnoliopsida; order Poales; family Poaceae; genus Oryza; species Oryza longistaminata. The sequence goes on from CM020183.1 coordinate 986,063, forward strand.
TCCAGTAACATGTCCCATGGAATCAACTTCCCATGTTGCCAGCGCCTTTACATCTGAAAAATATGATATACCTATGTAAGACTGAAAATAACATGTTTTTTCAATGAGTATTTATTTTCAGTACAACAATTTTTTTTATGTAAATCCTTGCAAATTCGCCTACAGTTTTTTTTTTTTTTTGGTCAAAAGTTGAATATACAATGATCTGCCAACTAGATATTTCGTCTATACTACATAATTCATAAACTTTTATTAGAACTCTTACTATGATTACAAAAGTCGATTCCAGGGACAAGGCCCTCAACCCAAATTGACTCTGTATTACTTGATTTAGGATTATCATTGCCACTGATATTCTTAGCTGTAATGGCAGTCCCAGTTCCCTGGAAACAAACAGTTAGCATGTTAAACTTTGGAACAAGAAGATATGGGTGAACAAATTAATTGAAGTATTGAGATGTTAAAAACAAATACCATTTGGCATAATTATAAACAATGATTTGTCAGATAAGTTGGATCTATATTCACGAGATTGGCAAAGTATATGATGAGTCCTCAAAAGTATATGGCGTTTCCTTGAGGACAAATTGTAGCATGTCACAAGTATATTTTGTTTAAGATAATTGTAGATTACTGCTGTAATTAACAAAACCACAACTTATAAAATAAAGTCATTTCCCTGTTTCCGTGTTATAATATCCAGTTATGCAACTAGTTTGTTCAACAGAAACATATTCTTGCCCCCATTCAGTTTCATTTTTTTTTTGTGGCACATACCTTGAGACCACTATATGCCTTCAGTAACAGAATTTCTCTGTTGGTATGAAAATTTTCAGGGCCAAGAAAGGTCCTATGCAATGTTCCTCTCTCTTGACAACAAAATTCCATTCAAGGTCCTATGCTACTCTTTCATGACAAGAAAAAGTCATGTAACCAATGTTTAACCTCTTTTTCACTTTTCAGATAGGTTGTACATGAGCAAAAAAGAAACCTAAATGACCACATATAATCGAGGGGAAAAAATTAAGCCACACACAATAAGTAAATAAAACAATTGAGAAGAACCTCTGAAGCTAGGATCTGCGGTCAGAAAAAATGCAATTAACCTGAGGGGCACTGAGACTAGAATCACCACAATCATCACCAATGTTGGCCCGCTTTTCGTCTAGTGATTCCGGAAAAACATAAGAACGAGGCAGTGGTATATTCAATGCCCGAGTCCAGAATATTGAGTTTGCCCTGCCATAGAGTCGTGCTGCTGAGTTACATAAAACAAAGAAAGCAGGGAACTGAACCTGCAACTATGTGAAGGACCCTGCATCATATGTGTATATTGCAATTTTCATTTGTTGACATAAAACTGTTGTTCCAAGATATTTATTGAAGGAGCTGCAAATCAAAGCCATCACCCAATTAAGTACAATTTTCTTATGAATGAGCTAATTTCCACCTTGATGGCTTGAAAATTGTAATAGTAGCAAAGGTTAGTTGATGCTAGGTACAAAAACATCCCCACCATTTTGTAAACTAATGCCTAATTTGTCCAAAAAAAAATTAGCACACTGAATCTTTTGCACAAGAAATTAACATGATATGCCATGTCAGTACTATGAAACTACAGTATCAGTAAGGCTTATATTATTCCCCCCAAAAAAATGTAAGCCTTATAATATGACATTATCACTGCAAATGCAAAGCATAATTATACATACCAAAGGAAGTCTTCGAACCGCACTTCAATTGAGCTGCAAACAATATTTTGATAGTATTACTGTTAAATAAAACGAATTTCTTTGTCAGTAAACATATGATAGGGAGTCATGAGAATTAGCCATATTGGTATATCATTGCCATACTAGACAGTAAAAATCACAAACTCGGTAGGTGGGCATACAGATGTATAACAGAATAATATTTGAGTGATATTGCTTGTGGATTCATGGGTTTTAAGTACGCACAGAATCAATAAACAAAAATCATGCTGGATACACTCTACTTAGCACTAGAAGCCTTCACAAGAAAATATTCATTTAATAGGGTTGGCTGAAAAGAATATTCAGATCAAAATATTTCAAAGGTACACAAAGCCCAGTATACAGTGCATTAAAATGATTTCTAACGTATTTATAAGTTAAACCCATGCCATGTCAACAAAATTCATAAATGTTCTGTAAAATAAAAGTTGCAATTTATCTCATAGTGCAGCATTGCCATCTTGGTGATTCTCATTTCTATAAAATTAAATAAAAACATAGGCGCTATCCCAGATGACAACAAATGGTGCACTCATACACACGAAGATATGGAACATGTGTTACCCCAAATCACTTTATATGAGAAGCTATTCTTCATATCATACTTTGGGGTGCAATCCCCATGTATCGCAGAACCCCAGTACAGAAGTGTATACTAAAATGTAAAAGAAACTATGCATGTGTGCTTGATACAGAAATATAGTGATAAAGTTGCAGCAGCACTGGAAAATGATGCGAAATCAGTACAAACCTTCCTGATTCATCGACGTTTAAGAGCTGCCCAACCAGACCTTTAACCTTATTATCGAATAAGGTTTGCAATGAGTTCCTCTGAAACAAAATTGCAGCATGTTCGTTTCAACTAATTTGCTCTTGGCTCCCCAGAATATACCCAAGGAACTGAAAGAAAAGGTTTGCACTACTGATGAACCTGCATCACGGTTGCCCGGTGAAGTGTGGTCCCTTCCAACTCAGCAAGCTCATCTTCGGTGAACCAAATGGAGCTCCCGAAGGTGCTTGGAAGCATATCCAAATACCTAGAGAAATTACCAAAATTCAATCACTGATCAAGTTGTTTAACATGGAGAGATGTGGATTGCGACCATACGGCTTCCAGAGGGAGCTAGGGCGGAGTCGCTCGACCATGAGGAAGAGCATGACGAGGAGGCGGTCATCGACGCCACCTTCCTCGAAGAGCGCGCGGCACCGCAGCCCGACGAGCGGGTCCTGCAGCACCCGCATCGGAGTGATGGCGAGATCGAGCGGCACCACCATCACCACCTCTGCAACGAGACACGGCCAACGCGCGAGTCAGCGCCGAGGACTAGCTCCTAAAACCTCCGAGAGAAGAGGTGGAATAGCAAATGTTACCGTCGGTGGCGCCGGCCTCGGCGGCGGTGGAGAAGACGCCGTAGCCCTCGCGGCCGCAGCGGCGGATCGTGCAGCCGCGGAGGTCGGCGCCGTTGGCCTGCGGAGAGGAGCCAGGGGTTTAGGGATTTGGCGCGCACGCGAGTAGAAGGGGATGTGCAGGAGGGACGAGGAGCAACCTGGAGCCATTGGAGGAAGGAGTCTAGCTTGGCGTCGCCGGGTGCTGCTGCTGCTGCGGCGGCGGCGGCAGCCATGGTGTTCGACGAGCGGCGCCGGCGCGGGCGAAGTGGACGAAGCGGTGGAGCGGCATCGAGGAAGACGACGACTTGGCTGGGCCGTGGGCTGGGTCAGCAACCAGGCCCAAAGGCCCATAGGATCACAAATTTGTAGATACTGGAAGACTGGAAGAGGGGACTTGATCATAAATTGGTAATCACTTGATCCAAATATATCATCTCTTGAGCCATATTTTTTCTTTGCTTTATAGTAGCAAATACGTCATCTCTATCCAATAATCACTATATTATTCGATCATCTTTTCATAATGAGGTATTTGAAATGTTTCTTGAGCTAATTACATGGGGGTCAACTTCGGTTTAAGTTTGTCTGCAAGCATTCAACAGAGAACATGGCACCAAGCTGATGTGGATGGATGGTATTAGTGATAAGTAGTAACATCTCATGACACTGACAAGTGCACAAAGGAGACCGAAAATAAGGAACACATTCAACAAACAGCAAGCAAGCACACTACTCGGTAATCTACTATAACATTATATATCATCAGGTCCATGTTACATTCTACCACTCACACTCTCATCTCATCTCATCACTCATCTCACTCTTTACCTTTCAGCTTGCATCGCAGGTGCAAGGAGGAAGGCAAGAGACTAGCGAAACACTCTCACAGCCACAGGACACATGGAGCATTGCACAGATAAACAAAATGCTCAAGAAAATATTCATTTAATAGGGTTGGCTGAAAAGAATATTCAGATCAAAATATTTCAAAGGTACACAAAGCCCAGTATACAGTGCATTAAAATGATTTCTAACGTATTTATAAGTTAAACCCATGCCATGTCAACAAAATTCATAAATGTTCTGTAAAATAAAAGTTGCAATTTATCTCATAGTGCAGCATTGCCATCTTGGTGATTCTCATTTCTATAAAATTAAATAAAAACATAGGCGCTATCCCAGATGACAACAAATGGTGCACTCATACACATGAAGATATGGAACATGTGTTACCCCAAATCACTTTATATGAGAAGCTATTCTTCATATCATACTTTGGGGTGCAATCCCCATGTATCGCAGAACCCCAGTACAGAAGTGTATACTAAAATGTAAAAGAAACTATGCATGTGTGCTTGATACAGAAATATAGTGATAAAGTTGCAGCAGCGCTGGAAAATGATGCGAAATCAGTACAAACCTTCCTGATTCATCGACGTTTAAGAGCTCCCCAACCAGACCTTTAACCTTATTATCGAATAAGGTTTGCAATGACTTCCTCTGAAACAAAATTGCAGCATGTTCGTTTAAACGAATTTGCTCTTAGCTCCCCAAAATATCCCCAAGGAACTGAAAGAAAAGGTTTGCACTACTGATGAACCTGCATCACGGTTGCCCGGTGAAGTGTGGTCCCTTCCAACTCAGCAAGCTCATCTTCGGTGAACCAAATGGAGTTTCCGAAGGTGCTTGGAAGCATATCCAAATACCTAGAGAAATTACCAAAATTCAATCACTGATCAAGTTGTTTAACATGGAGAGATGTGGATTGCGACCATACGGCTTCCAGAGGGAGCTAGGGCGGAGTCGCTCGACCATGAGGAAGAGCATGACGAGGAGGCGGTCGTCGACACCACCTTCCTCGAAGAGCGCGCGGCACCGCGGCCCGACGAGCGGGTCCTGCAGCACCCGCATCGGAGTGATGGCGAGATCGAGCGGCACCACCATCACCACCTCTGCAACGAGACACGGCCAACGCGCGAGTCAGCGCCGAGGACTAGCTCCTAAAACCTCCGAGAGAAGAGGTGGAATAGCAAATGTTGCAAATACTTTTAAATGTAGATATAATAACATCAATTTTATGTTGGTTGGTTAAATGATTGTTCTAACAGAGTGAATAGTATTTGTTGTTGACTCTAGAAGAAAAAAATGATTTTCGCCAGACTGGTTAGTTAGGAAGAGGTATGAACGATGATGTATGAGACTTTGAATTGTTCTAATGTGTTTGGTTGGTTTGAATTAGGTGCAGCAGTTGTGGTAAGGTCTTGTCTTTTTTTCAAAGTACAAATTATGCGTTTTGGGATTTGTTTTTTTTTGTTTTGTTTTGTTTTTTTGGGTACAGACCGTTAGTCACCAATACAGATCGATGCAGTCTGTTCTTCTTCGAGTATTTTTTTTTCCTGCGACTGTATTAGCACATAGGAGTAGTATAGCTAGGTAGTATGTCAATGCATGTAAAGTTGTTTAAGACTGAAGAAAATGATGTGCAATTTGACCCGGTAGTTTGATATACACTCAAGTATAGTGACACTCGTTCTATAACTCACGCAAAAACATAGGTGAACCTTCACAAATCAGTAAGGATATGCAAGCAGCTACCGCATCCTGGTACAAATCACTCAAAATTGTTCGTTCTATTAAAAAAAACTTATGTTTATAAAAAAATTCCTTCTGTTTTGTCCAATGTCGACCCAATTATATGTCGCAAAAGGAGTCCCAAAAAACTGCAAATGCAAAGTAGGACAGAAGCAAAAGAAAAACCAGAAAGAAAGTAAACACAAAAAGGGCCCAATCTCCTCAAAATTTGTTGTTTAGTTAATGTGGTGATCATGCCAATGTGTGATGGTCGCCCTCTTTGCTGGATTGGTTTAAGGAGCACTACAAGTTGTGCCTCTAGTGGGGCTACAAATAATTGTTCTTAAGCAATGCCATTTGCATGCCTTTTTCTTCTTTTTTTTTTGCTTATTATTTTTGTCCTTGTTCTTTCTGTTTTGCAAGTGATTGATCAGGGGAAAGAAAGATCTAATGCAATGTGGTGTGGTTGGCTGGCCTACCAGAGTGGGAAAGCGACCGGAGGGCGAAAGAGAGATGCACTGCATTTAATTTGCTTCCTTCTGGTTTCAACGGGTTCGTTTGCTTGCGTCCATTTCGGAGGTGGAAAAATGAATTAGCACATTCCCTAGCCAGACCAGCTAGCCGTAGCCAAAAATTAAAATTTGAAACTTAAATTTGAGTTGATTCTTAAAAGTTGCTAAGTACACATATCTTAAAGATTTACGCGTAAATTGTTTTTGTCGCTAATCATGCTTAACCAATTAAGATTTTTTCTTCGAACGATCAGACCCGTTGCTGATGTTTTATATAAAGAGGAAGGTGCCCCATTTTAAGAGGTAAGCGGGACTAAACTAGTGCTCAGTTAATTGGAGAAACTGGGCAAAAACCACAACTACAACACCACATTAATAGATAATCTAACTTAAGTTACCACGACAGAGCCCAACACAAGGTAATTAAGATCAAGGATAGAGCTGTAATCTAACAAGGATAATGTTGAAGTGCATCTACAAATGCCTGAGTGTATACGGCAGTTAAAAGGAAGAACCATGAAAAGTTGAATTTGATGAATGTGTGGTTTATGGATGGGATATGAGCCGTTAGCCAAAGGAACTCCACAACATGGCTACTAATACAAGCAAGAAGAGAACATATATGGAACAAACAAATGATAGCGACAACACTAGGTCTTATTCATGAAAGAAAAGGCATATATAGCATACTAAAAAAGGAGAGGAATCATGCAAAGTTTCAACGTAGCACTAGTGTTTTCAAGCCGGAGAACAATTCTGGTGGTGGGCTGCAGGATGATGGTGTCTCTAAGATCCTGGACGTTGGTGAGTGTTGGTCGGGGTCCAAAGTGGAGCAACACCATCATTATCTCCTAAACCATTTTTTGATTAAGAAATTAAAGATAGAGAGGCTCAATGCAATGCAAGGAATCTGGACCCTGGAATTATATGGCCAGTGTGGTTGTCAATTGCATTGCATCTTTGCACTAGGTGAGCCACTAGCCGAAGCTTCCCACACGGCCACACGAGCAGGTAGCTAGCTTTGCCCAAAAGGTTAGCCCGGATTCTTTGTTGTGCCAAATCAAAAGGAGGCTTTCCGTGTGCACGGAAAAAATGCTAGAGAGGGGTTGTTTATGCCTGTTTGTTAAGCTACTCCATCCGGTAATATGTGTCTTTTTTCTTCGCGGTCTCATGGATAAATATATTTGAGCGGGTAACAAGTTTTTGCTGAACATTCCGTTAAAGCCGTATCGATCTGGCGTATTCAATGGGATTATTCTCTTTTTAGAAACTTGTTGCATAAAAAAAAAACTCATAACTCAACTTAGGACATCTTTGGAACGCGGGAATTTTATAGGAATTTTAGAGAAAACAGTTTAATTCATCCAAAATTCCTATGAAAATCCTACAAACCGAATAGACCCTTAATATTAAGGTGTGAAAAAAAAAGGAGGAGGATTTCACCAAAAAAATTACCAGTGTTTCATCAATGGAAGATGAAATATACCGTTTGGCATACATAGGAGGATGATATCCATGCTAACTTATGATATAGGATCTACTTTGCAAATACTATGTTGATCTCGTGCATAATATATTTCAGCAGGTAACATGTTTTCTCTTTAATACACTTTCTTGGTGTGTGGATCGAGGGTATTCGATAAGATTATTCTCCTTTTATAAATTCTCTGTCCAAAACCTCATAACTCAACTAGAATTAAGTTGTGAAAAAAAAACAAGGATAACAACAAAAAGAGCTTACAATTGCTTGCTTAATCAAATACAAACATGAAATATACCATTTGGTACACATAGGAGTACTACACTAGCTTGTCCTAGGTTTAACTTTGGCAAATGCTATGTTTAGTTCGCGAAAAGAAAATTTTCGAGTGTCACATCGGATGTTTGACTGGATGTCGAAAGGGGTTTTCGGACACGAATGAAAAAACTAATTTCATAACTCGCCTAGAAACCGCGAGACGAATCTTTTGAGCCTAATTAAGCTATCATTAGCACATGTGGGTTACTGTAGCACTTATGGCTAATCATGGACTAATTAGGCTCAAAGATTCGTCTAGCGATTTCTATGCAAACTATATAATTAGTTTTTATTTTTATCTATATTTAATGCTACATATATGTGTCCAAAAATTCGATGTGATGTTTTTGAGAAAAAAATGGAAAAAGTACGAATTACACCCCTGAACTATCGAGGTCGACCGAATTACACCCCCGAACTCAAAAACCAGACATTCTACACCCTCAACTATTGAAACCGGGCAAATTACCCCCCTGAGCACTGTTTTAGGTGGTTTTGGGATAGACTTGCTGACGTGGCAGTCCAGTCAGCATTTTATTTTTTTAAAATGGTGGGACCCACATGTCATACACTCTTTCTCTCTTCCTCCATCTCCCTTCCTCTCTCTTTGTCAGTCAGCAGCGGGCAGCGCCGCACACGCCGGCACGCTATGGCGGAGAGGCGAGCGCCGGCGGAAGCGTCGACGATAGGATGCGATGGGCAGCGGCGCGCGGGGGCAGGCCGGCGGTCGGCGCGAACGCGCGCGGGCGAGGTTGGAGGGGATGGGGAGAGAGGTGGGCGCCGGCGTCCATCGCGGAGAGGCGGCCGTCGTGGGCCGGCCGGCAGCATCTTGAGGACGACAGCGTGAGGCCGCGGCGGCGGTGGTCCAGGCGGAGCACGACGGGGCGGGCAGAGAGAGAAAGGAGGTGAGGAGGCCAGGGAGCGGGCTGAGGAGGGAGGAGACCGGCGAGGGAGCGGGGAGGCCGGGAGAGTCGTCGGAGTCATCCCCCAGCGCCGCGTCGTCGTCGTTCAGCCGCTCCCGCTGGAGTACGATGAGCCCAGCCATACTCGTTGCTGCGACGACCACCTCTGGCCCGACGACGACCGCCGTGCCCGCTACCCTTCCCCGAACACCTGCTCGCTCATATTTGCGCTGGCGGCGGAGAGAAGCGCCGCCCGCCTCCTCCCTCTCGCGGCGCTCGTCGGCAAAAAAATTAAAATAAAAATAAACATCAAATCCAGGGGGTGTAGGTGGAGAGAGAGAGGAGAGAATGGAAGAGGAGAAGGGGGTGGGCGAGGGAAGGGAGGAGGGAGGCGGGGCGGGAGAGGAGAGAGGGAGGTAAGGGGAAGCGTGGGGGGGAGAGGTAGGAGAAGAGCGTGAGAGGTGGAAGGCAGTAAGGGAGGAGAGAGAGAAGAGATGGGAGAGAGAGGTGAAAGAGGGGGGGAGAGGGGAGGGGAAGATAGGGGGGCGGGCGGCGGGGGGCGGGGTGTAGGGGGGGGCGGAATGGGGAGGAGAGGCGGGCGGAAGGGGAGGAGTTAGAAGAAAAGGAAAAAGAAGAGAAAAAAAAAAAAAAAAGGAGTGGCAGAGTCGGGGAAGGGGGGAGTGGAGAGAAGGGCCGGCTCCCTCCGCGGCCTCGCCGGACATCCTCGCGGGCGCTTGCCGGGCATCCCAGCCCGTCTCGACAGCCTCCCCTCCGCTGTCCCCTCCTCCCGCCACCTCGAGCTCCGGCGGGCGCGGGGGGAGGGCGAGATGGGCGGCGGGCGGCCGAGGACATTGAAGATGACAACGGCGAGCTCGGGCGGTGCGCGCCGACCTCCGACGGCCCGAGAGAGAGAGGGTGAGAGGGGGGCACTTCGTCGCCCTCGCCACTTCGCCGCCCTCCGCGCCGCGATAGGGGGGCACGGCGCCATCACCGCCGCCCCGCCACGCCGCGCGCCTGCCCCCGGCCCCACCACTCCCCGCCGCGCCCGCCGCCGCGCGCTCGCGCCCGTCCGCGTGCCGCTGCCGCCGCCCACTGCCCGTTGACGCACGCCTAAGAGAGAGAAAGGAGGGGAGGGAGAAGAGAGAGAGATAGGGAGGGTGGGATCTGACAGTGGGTCCCACTAATTATTTTAAGAGAGGGTGGATGAGGTGGAGGCTGACATGTGGGGGCAGTGCACGTGTGCGGCCACGTAGGACTGCCACGTCAGCAGTCTATCCCAAACCACCTAAAACAGTGCTAGGGGGTAATTTGCCCGGTTTCAATAGTTGAGGGTGTAGAATGTCTGGTTTTTGAGTTCGGGGTGTAATTCGGTCGACCTCGATAGTTCAGGGGTGTAATTCGTACTTTTTCCAAAAAAATTGGGAACTAACCCGGCCTTAGGTGGTGTTTGGATACAAGGACTTAACTTTAGTCTCTGTATTTAGACATTAAATTTAGGGACTAACTTTAGGCCTTAGGTGGTGTCTGATGAATGCAATGCTCTAACTAAAGAGTTTGTACCTTGTACTCTAAACAAACCATTTCTCGTTTGGTAGAGTAGACGACAACAGCTCAGAGTATCCGTACAATCATCAGCTCCGCCAGCCACGAAACCACACCGTACGTTGACCACTCATCTGTCGCCACCTGGCGCTTAGCTGGTCTAGCTGTCCGTGAACAAGCAGTGGGACCCACCTGTCAGAACCTCGGAGTAAGTGTGTAATGAATGATCTTCGCTGGAATGTCAACGGTGGGGACTGGGAGTACTCCCTCCGTCCAAAAAAAAAGGCAAACCACGGGTTTGCGTGCCAACGTTTGACTATCCGTTTTATATGAAATTTTTTTTATAATTAGTATTTTTATTGTTGTTAGATGATAAAAACATGATGAATACTTTATGCGTGACTTATCTTTTTAATTTTTTTTATAAAATTTTCAAATAAGACGAACGGTCAAAACATTGGACACGGAAAACCAGGGTTGGAGTAAGCAGATGATCACGGTCGGTTGTGGCTGCCACGTGATGTGATTAGATGGAGCTGAGATGCTGATGTGTGTGATTAGTGGGTAGGATTAGTTTGTTCATCACTTTTTGAAAAAAAAAGGAAAAAGTACACCGAAGGTCCCTCAACTTGTCATCGAGTTACAAAATCATCCCTCAACCGCAAAACCAGATATCGGAGGTCCCTCAACTAACAAAACCGTTCGTTTGAGGTCCTCTGACGGTTTTGAGCCCGGTTTTGTCTAACGTGGCGGGTGAGTCAGCGTGGGCCCCACGTTGGCCCCACCTGTCAGTACGCCAACTCACTCTTCTCCCCCTCTCTCTCTTCCTCACTCTCTCTCGCTTCTCTCAATTCGATGGAGACTGGGCCGACGCGGCTGTGGTGACGGCATCGACAGGCGACGCGGCGGCGGTGGAGGGAGGAGCTGCGGGCGGGCAGCGGGGAGGGGCGATGGGGGGAGGAGCTGCGGGCGGGCTCCCCCGTTGGCCGCCACCCACGAGGCCCACGAGGCGGCGGGCGCGCGGCGGCGCGCGGCCGGGGCGGCGGTGGAGCGCGGGCGAGCGGCGGCAGATGCACCCCGCACAGGCCTGCCGGAGGACCGGGTGACACCGCGGGGAGCAGCCAGCCGGCAGAGCAGACGGGCAGCGGGCAGGCGCGTTGCGGGAGAGGTAGATGGCGCCGATGGGGAGCGGGACGGGGAGAGCGAGGACGACGACGCCGTTCGTCGTCCATGGCCACAGATCTCGCGCCAACGCCCTCAACGGTGTGGGGCCGCGGAGTGTGGAGCGTTTCCCCTCTTTCTCCCTTTCTCTCCTTCTATCTGTTTTCTCAGGACGGCGACGGGCGACGCTGTGGGGAGGAGGACCGGCAGGCCGGTGCGCGCGCCGCGGGCGGCGTCGTCACCGAGCTTGACCGGCCATCCCCATTTTCTCTCAAGGAAAGCGCAAGAGGGGCGGTCGCGTGTCGGTGAGCTCCAGGAGCTTGGGGAGTCTGCGGTGGTGGCGTTGCCTCGACCTCCCGACGAGCTAGGCGCCATCGCCGAGGCACGACCGCGGGCTCTTCCACTGGTTGGAATCGAAGCTGAAGCGGGCGCAATCGCCAGAGGGGACCGCTTCCACATCGGTGCGGTGTCCAGCGGCCGTGGTGATGACGGCGGCGGGCAACGTCAGCCCCACACATGAGGAGCTGGCGGCTCTGGTGGCAGAGAGTGCGAGGAACCGCCGCCTGCGCGCCGCTCCTCCCCGCCCGCCCGCGCAGCTCCTCCACCGCCGCCTATGCCCGCCGCTCGCGCCCAGCTAGCCAGCTGCTTCCCCGCCGTCCGCCCGCCCGCACCGACCCCGCTTCGCCGCGGCCGCCTCTCCCTACTCAAGTCGCAGTCGCAGCCGCTGCCGCCTCCTTCTCCTGTGTCGTCCTCACCGGACCCCTCCCCACCGCTAGCCGACTTGCAGAGAGGGGGAAGCGAGAGGGATGAGGAAGGAGAGAAGTGGGGGAGAAAGATGAGCTGGCGTACTGACAGGCGGGGCCCACGTGGGGCCCACGCTGACTCACCCGCCACGTCAGACAAAACCGGGCTCAAAACCGCCAGAGGACCTCAAGCGAACGGTTTTGTTAGTTGAGGACCTCCGGTATCTGGTTTTGGTTGCGGACGATTTTGTAACTCGATGACAAGTTGAGGGACCTTCGGTGTACTTTTCCCAAAAAAAAAACACCGTAAGTTGTGGAATGGATCCGTTGGCCTTGGCCTTTGGGCGTTGACCTACTGCATCTGACTTCTACTATCACTCATTTTTTTTATTTTTTCACGTGTTCTACTTTGTGTTTTTGGAAGTTTATTTATTCCCTCGTCAGATCCTAAATAAATCAATCTATCTAGATTTGTTGTATGAAGTTTTATCCCATTGCCATCATGGTTGATTTATTTTGAAGGATAATTTACTATCATGAGAATGTGTGTTAGGAAGTATCATACTTTCTAATGTAAAATTTGATGCATCCAGTACTACAGGTACTATGTACCTTGAGGTAAAAAAGTATAAAATATAGGTATCTCAAGATAATTTTTAAAGGACCATACAATTTCTCTATTTTGAAACGGATGGAGTACGTGCCTTGTGCTTAGTAGGTCATGCTTATGTCGAATTTTTTCATTTTTATTTTTTTTAAAAAATATTTACAGAAATATCTATTGTCGGAAAAATTTACAAAAATAGACCCTGCAAGCTGACGGGGCAGACGGCGGCTCGACGGCGGCACCGTGTGTGCATTTTGCGCTTTGGTCACAGAGGGCGCGGCAAGGGGTGAAATGCAATTTGCCCAGCTGGATAGAAGCATTTGGCTGGTTTTTTTTTTTTTTTTTTTTGCATCTCAGCCCCTTGCTGCCCTCTAGATGTAAAAAACCAGCCAAATGTTTCTTTCCAGCTCTGTTGATAATGTCCCTTCCCGGCTGGATTTTTTGCATGGAGGCCCCCTGCCGCCCACTGCTAGGGCGGGCAAGGGTGTTAATGCAAAAAGTTCAACCTTTTCGATCGGCCGTCACCGCCCGTCGAGCCGTCGTCTGCCACGTCAGCTTGCCGCCCTCCACTAGGGCGCAAGGTCTATTTTTGTAAATTTTTCTGACGATATATTATTTCTGTAAATATTTTTAAAAAAATTAAAATGAAAAAAAAATCTGCTTACGTCATCAACATGCATGCATACAGCTCGGCCCAGGCGGCAAGGCCCATCTGGAGTTAAGATGTGAAGTCCAAAGTCAAATCAGCCCTTCTTTGCTGTTTGAAATTAGGCCTGCTTATCATGGGCTGAAATACTTCGGCCACTTCATTTTTTTTTTACTTTGCAGGCCAACGATGGAAGCTTCTAACTAGAGATTTTGGCCCGTTTGTGAAACGAGAACCACCGTCACATCTTATGTGGGAGGAAAAAGTACACCTAAGGTCCCTCAACTTGTCATCGACTTACAAAATCGTCCCCGAACGCAAAACCAGATATCGGCCGTCCCTTAACTAATCAAAACCGCGTCACAATAAGATCCTTCGGTGGTTTTGACTCCGGTTGTTCTACGTGGCGGTGAGTCAGGCGTGGACCCACGTGGACCCCACATGTCAGGATGCCATGCTATCCCTTTCCCTTCCTCCTCACACTCTCTCTCTTCCTTCTCCTCTTCTCTAGGCAAACTGTTCGGCGGCTGGGGAGGAGGCCGCCGGGCGAGGCGGGAGAGGAGGAGAGCGGCGCTGCGACGGCTGCCGCGGCGGCCGCAGTGGGGAGGCGGCCGTTCCATGGAGGCCACATCCCGCGCCAGCAACACCAACAACCACCCCGCAGCGACGGCGAATGAGGGATGCTCTCCTTCTCGTCGGCGTCGACGACGCGGCTGTCCACGGGGAGACAGCCGTTGCTCGCCCCCGGCCGCCGCCAGCTTCTCCTCCGCCTCCCGCGCCGGACGGCGACAGCCGCAGCGCACGCATCAGGCGGTCGCTGCCATCACCATCCCGAGGTTAGTACTGGTTTCCTTTTAGGCGAACGGCTGCTGCCGCTCGAGGAGAGCGGGGTGGTTGGGGTACAGGCAGAAAGGAAGGAACACCAGCAATAAAATCAAAGCCAGCACCTCATCTGCTTGTTGAACTTTCAGACGAGTATGCAACAACAAACCAGCCGTTCAGATCAACCCCAACTCAACCTGGCGAGCAGAACACGATCGAAGAGAAAAGGACAAACTTGTATTGTGCATATGTACTATGTTTACCATGTCAACATTCACAGATAATTCCATGAAGCAATTCTAATAAATCCTGCCATTTTGAGCAAAATGCTCAAGTGTATCGTCTCTGCTCTGAGTCTGAACTTTGAACATGCAAGCGAAAGCAGAACAAGATGGAGCGCTCTTCTTCCAAGCCGGTCATTGCGCTCGTTGCTGCTCGTCGTATGCATCGTCGGCTGTTTCGAGGTTGTCACTGCCCAGTACGACGTTCTTCCAGCAACGGCGCAGCGGCGACGGGCCCCTGGCCGCCGGTGGGAACTGCTCACTTGTTGTGCTGCCGCTGTGCTCGCATCGCAGCGTTTGTCTGGAACTGAAACATTGAGATGGAAACGCTACGACCGCCTGATGCGGTGCGTTGCGGCTGTCGCCTTCCGGGCGCGGGAGCGGAGGAGAATCTGGCGGCAGCAGGGCGAGCAACGGCTGTCTCCCCGTGGACGGCCGCGTCGTCGCCGCCAACGAGAAGGTTCGCCGTCGCCGCCGGGTGGTTGTTGGTGTTGCTGACACGGGATGTGGCCTCCATGGAACGGCCGCAGCCAGCCGCCGTCGCGGCGCTGCTCTCCTCCTCTCCCGCCTCACCCGGTGACCTCCTCTCCAGCCGCCGCCGCGCTTGCCCCAGAGAGAGGAGAGTGAGAGAGAGGAGGAAGGAGATAGATGACGTGGCATCCTGACTCGTGGGTCCCACGCTGACTCAGCCGCTACGTAGGATAAAATCGGGGTCAAAACCACCGAAGGGGCCTATTGTGACCGGTTTTGATTAGCTAAGAGACGGCCGATATCTGGTTTTACGGTTGGGGATGATTTTGTAACTCGATGACAAGTTGAGGGACCTTCGGTGTACTTTTCCCTATGTGGGATGGGACACGGGATTTTCTGCACACAGTATGAAAAAATTCACAGGAAATTTGTAGAATTGAAATGAACTTGGTACGTTCCAATAGGTAGGAGACTGGCTGGTGCAATAGGGATGGTATTAAAATTCACTGGTCTTGCCGCTGCAGAACGGTAACTACAAGTGCCCGAAAACTATATCAAGTATTCTAAAAATTTAAAATATTTTTTTATAAAATTTACTCCTGGTTATATCCAATTGTTCACGGATGCCGTGTAAAGGTAAAGGGTCCATTTGCATCCCAGGAATGGAAAAACGAAGAAATAGAAAAAACATAGAATTTTAACAAAAATGCAAGTGTAAAATACTCTATCCGTCCCAAAATATAAGAATTTTTGGACCTGATACGGTCTCCGAGATGCTTCTTTGACCAACAATATCTATAAAAGTGGGATTTTTTTAAATAAAAAGAGTTGTATATTATGATAGTTTATTTAATGATAAATCTAGTAACATTAATTTTACATGGTTGATCTTTTTTTTTTCTATTAATAGTTAAAGTTAAAAATGTTTGACTTGTCACTCTACTAAAAATATTTATATTTTGGGACGAAGAGAGTAGATGATTGAAAAATACAGAAAAAACACATGAATGACCATTTGATTGTACCACAGGAAAAAACACAGGAATGAGATGAGAAACATAGACTCAAAGAAATTTTTCTAAGTGGCCAAACATCTTGCTAACTTTCCTCCAAAATCTATAAGGATTACCCATTACATACGAATTTAAAAAGATAAGATAGGATTCAATCCTTTATTTCAAATGCTTCCATAGAAATTTTTTTCATATGATTCAAATCCTCCAAATTTTCTACTTTTCCTACGAATCAAAGGCCCCAAAGACAGATGCAATCTGGACCGTTCATGCGTGGGGCGTGCAGGAGCGCTGAGTGCAGCACCACCCGGGGGTGTGATCCAACGGTCCCGAAAAGCGGAGATTCCCCCCCTTCCCTCCTTCGGCTTTCTCCCCCAACACGTCATTCCTTCCTTTCCTTTCATTCTCCTCCACTCCGCCATCCGCAACCGCCACGCAAACTTCCTCTCTCTCTCTTCTCGACGCGAATCCAGAACCTTCTAGAAGGAGAGGGAGAGGAGAGGAGGGCCCCCGCCCCCACGGGTCGCCATGGCCGACGCGTACTGGAGGTACGCCGCCGCCGCCGACGCCGCGCGCCACCACCACCACCACCACCACCAGCAGCTGCCCCTCTCCGCCGCCCCCGCCGCCGGGATCATGAAAAATTGCACGCTCTCTCGGTTTTGGTGTCACTGTCACTCCGAGGACACTGTTGGATTTTGCGTGTGCTTGATTTCGATTTAGGATGACACCTATCAACAATTCTGCTTGTCCTATACCATTTTTCACTTATAATTTAGTACTAGTTGTGGAATGATTTAGTCGATTTAGGATGACACCTATCAACAATTCTGCTTGTCCTATACCATTTTTCACTTATAATTTAGTACTAGTTGTGGAATGATTTAGTCGATTTAGGATGACACCTATCAACAATTCTGCTTGTCCTATACCATTTTTCACTTATAATTTAGTACTAGTTGTGGAATGATTTAGTCGATTTAGGATGACACCTATCAACAATTCTGCTTGTCCTATACCATTTTTCACTTATAATTTAGTACTAGTTGTGGAATGATTTAGTCGATTTAGGATGACACCTATCAACAATTCTGCTTGTCCTATACCATTTTTCACTTATAATTTAGTACTAGTTGTGGAATGATTTAGTCGATTTAGGATGACACCTATCAACAATTCTGCTTGTCCTATGCTGTTTCAGTTATATTTTAGTACTAGCTAGTTGTGCAATGATTTAGGATGCAGTAGTGTCTCGAGGACTGAGGCCCATATTTACTACTACCACTTTTTTCCCTTGCATAGATGTACCTGGTGCTCCTGAAATGGCTGGCTATTACTCTCGTGATGAAGAAAGGCCAGGGTATCGTCCTGCAAGAGACACTGAGGCTCTTAACGCTTCCTATGAACGTTTTCTGCGTACTGGGGTATCAAAACCTGTTCTTAATACATACTATATTCAATTCCTTAAACACATTGTCAGCTGACACTTTTTTCTTCTTTTTGTACTACAGCAAATTCAATCCTATGGAGCTGGAGCTGGAGCTGGACCTGGTGCTGAATCTATTAGGCCTGCCGCAAGTGGCAATGCTGGATACCCAGTTGAGGATCGTCCAATGATGGCTGGTGGGGGCATGGAAGCCAGAAATATTGGCTTTGGTGGTGGGATGCCAGAGCCTCCCCTTCCACCAGATGCATCAAATACATTATTCATTGAAGGAATTCCTACTGATTGTGCACGTCGAGAAGTTTCTCGTATCCTTAAATCCCATGCCTTTTTCTGTCTATCTTTAATCTTTCATTTGCACAAATTGTGGGTGTAAATTATTCATAATATGCCTCCATCTCTTAGCTGCTGGTCCTTCACCTTCCCCCAAGATATCTTCCGACCATTTGTTGGTTTTCGTGAGGTGAGACTTGTAAGCAAAGAAGCAAGACATGTAAGTGAGCTTTTTGGTGCTGTCACGCCTGGTCTCTTGTTTCGTTCTTGTTCATCCATCTAAGTGCTTTGCTGTTAACAGCCTGGTGGGGATCCAATTCTACTCTGTTTTGTTGATTTTGAAACTGCTAGTCAAGCTGCTATTGCTATGGATGCTTTGCAAGGTGAGTCAGTGAACTATAGTTTGTTGACACTGAGCCATTTATCACCTTTTGATCTCAAACTTCTTTTGGCTGCGTAATGCCCAATTAAATCTGACAGCTGTGGGTACACCATGTGAAGCTGTTGATCCATCTCTCCTATCAGTGTCTTATGAGTCATGATATTGAACTTGTGTGTTTTCTTCTCTATCTTTTTCCCTGTTTTTAGTTATCTCATTGTCATGCATGCTTATAATTTGGATGCTTTGTTTACCAAGATCTGATAGATGCTTGTGATGGTTGGTAATTTGGGGTATTTTGCTAAAAGCCGTCAGTCAGTTTCTTTATGGTTGAATAGAACTCATTCGACTGAAGTATTTGTCCTTAAAATTGGTGTGGAGTTATTGGCCAAGCAGCTAAAAGTGGGCTGTGAAAATCTTGTCTGTTCCTAATTTATCACCTGAACATTTTGCTTCACATTGTCACCATAGCTGTGACTGCCTTTATAATGCCCCCCCAAGATGTTATTGCGTTGTCTGGGGACTAGGCCTGTGGAAACACTCTGGCAGAAAATGGCATAGATATCACCATCTATCTATATTACTAGTAGCTCGCTGGTGCTTCTCAAATGGTAATTTCCCCTTCACTTGACAACAACTTTAGCAAGCTATATTAATTCCCAGTACGGTTATGATCCACTTATGATGCTTGTCAATGTATTCTAATTACTGTGATTCCTAATAGGTGGCTGTTAGATCTTGTTTGTAAAAAGGAATAGCTGTTCCATGATCATGTCAGGCATCTATTGCCTATTTTTTGTAGCATGATCAAAGTAATCCTGTCAGTGTCCATCTAAAACTTTTCAAGGTCATGTACGAAAATAGAGTAATTCGCACCTGCAATGAGTTAGTTCTCTGTGGTGTCTTGGGAGTGAGAAATTACATGGTAGTTGACTGGTCATTGAACCGTTCGTTTGATTGCTTAATTTCCATGTTTTAAATCATGAAAATTCATGGTTAATTTTGCAGGCTACAAATTCGATGAACATGATCGCAATTCACCCCATTTACGGCTCCAGTTTGCTCGTTTTACTGGCCCCAGGGGAGGTTCAGGACCTGGTGGTGGTCGTGTTAGGCGTTAAGTTGTTCGTCCTTTTATCAGGTGATTTGACAACTCTGGCTGCTCAATGTTTTTTTTAGATACAACTTGACCTCAAGTTCTTCGGTGGACCAGATAACATGAGTCAATCGCTTTTCCTACCTTGTAGGCATGATCACATCGAATGTTCAAGTGAAATGATGATAGTTCGTTGGTCGCTCTAGATATATTACTCCATAGTGCTAGGATTGGTAACCTTCTGTTGTTCCAAGTTCCAACTTTGGTGCCTTGGCTTTGTGAGATGCTTTCTGACATTAACTAGTTATTAAACATCAAAGCTGAAAACAATTCGTGGCATCGTGCAGATGTGATGCTTATGGCCGGTTATATTGGGATATATATATATATACTGAATTGTATCTGGAGACAATTTTGCCGATTAATGCGTGTTGGGAGAATTTTGGTGCACATCACATATTTGTGTACAACATATTATCTCCCTTCCGCGTGGTGTTATATTTAGTAGTCTGTTCTGGTTTCTGATTTGCACGACTCGGCATGCTTACATTGTTTTGCTACTTGTAATCCTCTCGGAGATTCTAAAACGCCTCCTCTGGAGCGAAAGGTAGAAATTTTACAGCTGCTTCCATGACTCAGAAATTTCACATGTTTTTTTGCTGAAACTAGTTTAATTCCCACAAAACCCCTCCAAAATTATGTGGTAAATTTAGATATGAACTAGATGGAGGCCCCGCGCGTTGCCGCGGCATAAAAGAGTTTTAACTAAATTGAAATAAGTAGAAGCCATTATTCCATACCTAATAATTTGTATAATTTAAATCAACTTGATTGCTCAAACTTTACACTGATAAAACAAAAAGAAACTATGGGCAATGTTTTTTGGACCAACAAAGGTTTCATGACATATATATATATATATATATATAATATGATAACTAAAGGTACATGATGAATAAATAGCATGGTTTGTTAGGCAGTTGCGAACTACCTGGCACCATAGCAATATTCTTGAGCATAATTTGTATGTAGAACACAAAATTATTTCATAATATCATAAATTTGATAATTAGGACATACTACGGTTTCGATAAAACGAAGAGGAGCATTCAGGCGGACATTCAGAATAGAATTCCTGTGATATGTCTCTGTAGAAACTCTAGAGGCAGAGGTGACTTGCAAGGAGGCAATGTATCACTTCCAACTGTAAAACATATGTTGTACAATGTTTAAGGCGAATGGCGATGTGCTGATACCCATATACTCACTCTTCATACCGGAAACATATGCCCTACAATGACACCTGCAACTTGGTGGGTCAAGATTCGATGAAGAGAAAAATACTATTGATAGTTTGTATATATATTTAAAAAATGGTCATATTGTGTAGAAGTAACTGCGACTTGCATGGACTGTAACAATAAATTTCATTTGATATGTACATTCTAGCTTGGTCGAAGAAAGTCACAGTTTTTTAAAAACAATGAAGAATAAACATGGACAGTTTCGGAGTTGTTCATAGTATCTGAACTAACACCTCAGCAACCTCATAGAATGTATATACATGCACTTCCACGGACAAACACAGAAGGTTGGAAAAACAAAAGTATTTCTAAAGCACACGCTTGCTGAACAGCCAGAATAACAGTAAAATAACTTGCTACTACAAATTTCAGCGATAATAAAAAAAATATCAGACCATGCATGCAGTCATGCACACTGAGCCAATTTTTATACTAAGCACACAAATATTGACAATGGTAAATATATGCATACATTAATATTCTCCATGCTGATCCGTTGCTCCAGAAGCCTAGCTAAGACCAATGCCTGCATTCAAATATGAATTTGTTTGTCCTCACACCTAATAGACAAAGAATGAAAGAATCAAATAAAGCATCTAAACCTGAAAATACTTTATTTTCAAATAAGACGGACGGTCAAACGTTGAACGTAAATAGTGCAAAACTGCACTTATTTTGGGACGGAGGGAGTACCTTTGAACTATTTTGCTTGATGTGAGCTATGTGGCCTAGGCCTGTTTAGATCCCGGGGTATAAAGTTTTGGCGTGTCACATCGGATATACAGACACACATTTGAAGTATTAAATGCAGTCTAATAACAAAACAAATTACAGAATTCGCATATAAACCGCGAGATGGATTTATTAAGCCTAATTAATCCATTATTAGCAAATGTTTACTGCAGCACCACATTGTCAAATCATGACGCAACTAGGCTTAAAAGATTTGTCTCGCAATTTACACGCAATCTGTGTAATTAGTTATTTTTTCGTTTATATTAATACTTCATGCATATATCCAAACATTTGATGTGACAGAAGGTAAAATTTTGCCAATGTGACAGAAGGTAAAATTTTGCTGGAATCTAAACAGGCCCTAACAGCAAGGAGCAGGACGATCGCATCAATCAACCGTGTTATCCTGTACTCCGTACATAATAAATAAATAAAAGATACCATCGAGCCATAAATAATTGCTGAAAGAGACGGCCAGATTTTTGCACAAAAAGTCAAGAGTCCACAAAAGCTACTCCACAGCTACTAGCTACAAAGGCAGGCACTCTGGCTCTCTGGCACACTGGCACAGCTCCCAACTCCTCCCATTATCCATCTATGGCGTCCTCCCATCACCAAGAAGTACAAGAGCAAGGCCATGGAGATGTAGAGGAAGAGGAACATGATAATAGCCAAATCACCTCTCCACTGTGTAAGCAGTGCAAAGCCTCGTCGTCTCAGCTGTTTTCTTTCTCCCGCCATGGAACACCACTAGGAGTAAGTAAAACTGTTCTGTTGCTTGACGAACTCTTCTCGTGCAGTGCGATCCTCAATGCGGCACGGCTCGCCGGAGGAAGTGGAGGAGGAGAACTCGCCGGTGGAGCAGGTGGCGCTGACGGTGCCGGTGGGGGACGACCCGGCGACGCCGGTGCTGACGTTCCGGATGTGGGTGCTGGGCACGGCGTCCTGCGTCGTGCTGTCCTTCCTCAACACCTTCTTCTGGTACCGCAAGGAGCCGCTCACCGTCACGGCCATCTCGGCGCAGATCGCCGTCGTGCCGCTCGGCCGCCTCATGGCCGCCGTGCTGCCGGAGAGCGTCTTCTTCCGCGGCCGGCCGTGGGAATTCACCCTCAACCCGGGCCCGTTCAACGTCAAGGAGCACGTGCTCATCACCATCTTCGCCAACGCCGGTGCCGGTTCCGTCTTCGCCATTAACGTCATCACCGCCGTCCGAGTCTTCTACGGGAAGCGCATCTCCTTCTTCGTCTCCCTCCTCGTCGTCCTCACCAGCCAGGTAGAGGTGACATCAACGTGCTGCAGTAATAACAGTACAAGGTGTCATGTACTCATGTTCATGAACCTGAGCTTCATTTTGTAGGTGCTGGGATTCGGGTGGGCGGGAATATTCCGGCGGTATCTGGTGGAGCCGGCGGCGATGTGGTGGCCGTCCAATCTCGTGCAGGTTTCCCTATTCAGGTAAGTAAATAATCCACAATAAGTAACTCCACATGTGCTATAAATCTGATTATTCAGACATACCTTACCAATGATTGGTTAAAAGGAGTTGAATTGCCACTTATAAGTAATCTTTCCACCAGTAGAATGCATTGTTTTTTTGTCGCATGATGTGTGCAGCCAGTTGCTTGCAATTGATGTGTTAATAAGTTATAGCTAAGTGCTAGACTACCCAAAGATAACCAACCAACCACCTTCCCAAATCTCAAAACCAACGTCAACAAAAAAAAAAGATACTTTGAACTTTGAAGGACAAATAAGGGTTTTTATTAAGCTGGTGTTCAAGTCGTATGTTGTGTGAACAGCACTGAATACGATGGCACTGCTATTCAGCAATATGCTAATTATATAAAAAATATTATCTGTCCTATATCATGGTTTTGTCATTTTCATTCATAATAAGCAGAGATATATTGGCACATCATGAATTGTCTAAAAAGTAGATATTGACATAATGACTCAAGCGAACAGGAATCATTTACCAGTCAATTCAATAATAAAACCCACCCAGCATCATCTTCATCTGAATTCTACGCAATAATTAGAAGATTCAGGCGACTTGGACACTCAGCTGTGCAAGTGCATGCTGCTGCAGAAAACCAGAATTCCGTGTATTTGGAGATATCCTGAGTAATAAAAGAAGCAGTCAATCAATTTTGACAGATAAAATTCAAAGAAAGAAAACAAGATATATAAAATATCATATCACTTCAATTATAGACGAAGAGCAGCTATTAAAACTATAACAAGATTTTTCGTCCCAAACCAAGGCATAACAATTTTCCATTTACGACCAAGGAAACAAGATCAGTTACAACCAGCAACAAGCATCAACTAAACCTTATACAATATCAAGATTCATTTGAGTAAACCCAACTAGACATTTTAAAACAAGTGTTTACTTCCCCAGAGGCTTCAATGATTTGTCAGAAAAACATGGATGCAATTTGTCTGCAAATAAAAAAAAAGGGTTCAGCATTTTGTTGAGATGACACTTATAAATCATAATAAGGCATAAATCTGTGTTGCTCTGCCAATGAGTGAATTCATCTAAAACTTTCAGTGACAATCTGAAAACTGAGCTTAATAGCCATACTGGACACACTTGCAAATGCAGAATCAAATTAGCAGTAAAATAATAACTTCCTATGGCTAAAACAAGAACTACCATAGAAAAGTGAATAACAGATTTGCTGCATATGTTCATCAGGGCACTTCATGAAAAGGAACGGAGGAGCAAAGGTGGCATGACACGCACCCAGTTCTTCTTGGTGGCATTTGTGTGCAGCTTCGCCTACTACATTTTCCCAGGCTACCTATTCCAGATGCTCACTTCCCTCTCCTGGATCTGTTGGATCTTTCCCAAATCTGTGCTCGCACAACAGCTTGGATCAGGTCTCCATGGCCTTGGCATTGGTGCAATTGGACTCGACTGGTCATCCATCTCGTCATATCTCGGAAGCCCACTGGCTAGCCCATGGTTTGCCACTGCCAACATTGCTGCCGGCTTCTTCATCTACATTTATGTAATCACACCAATCACCTACTGGATTAATCTCTACAAGGCACAAAACTTCCCTATCTTTTCAGATGGCCTTTTCACAGTGACTGGACAGAAGTACAACATCTCTACCATTATAGACTCACAGTTTCATTTTGATACAAAAGCCTATGAGAAGAATGGACCATTATACATCAGCACCTTCTTTGCTATCAGCTATGGTCTTGGTTTTGCATGTCTTACTGCAACAGTTGTCCACGTTCTTCTTTTCCATGGAAGGTATCCTCCCCTTCCTTCTCCCTCTAGGTCTATTATGTAAAATTAGATACACAGCTAAATTTGTGACATCTGTGTCCAGTGAAATTTGGCAGCTAAGCAGATCAGCTTTTCAAGACAAAAAGATAGACATACATACAAAGCTTATGAAGAGGTACAAACAGGTTCCTGAATGGTGGTTCATCTCCATCCTTATAGCCAGTGTTGCAATCACCATGTTTACTTGTGAGTATTACATAGAACAATTGCAGTTACCCTGGTGGGGGGTACTACTTGCATGTGCCCTTGCAATTTTCTTCACCCTTCCAATTGGAATCGTCACAGCAACGACAAACCAGGTAAGAAGTAAAGTATGAAGGCAAATGCATTATACAATGCACACATCCAAGTGTAGCACTTCAGCTTATTATACTGTATGTGACAGACTCCAGGCTTGAATATCATCACGGAATACATCATGGGGTACTTGTATCCTGGACGACCTGTCGCAAACATGTGCTTCAAGGTATATGGTTACATTGGCCCACAGCAAGCCCTAGCATTCCTACAAGATTTTAAGCTGGGACACTACATGAAGATTCCACCAAGGACCATGTTTATGGCTCAGGTCAGCTTCACTAGTCAGATGAATAAATGGGTGTATTGCTTGTAAAAAAGGAGGATAAGCAGATTATCATTTTATTCAGTGTTGATTATGTCCCTAATAACAATTCAAAAATAGCAGGTGGTGGGCACTTTGATAGCAGCATTTGTGTACCTTGGAACAGCATGGTGGCTCATGGATACAATCCCTGACATATGCAACACCGAGCTCCTCCCCCCAGGCAGCCCTTGGACCTGCCCTTATGATCATTTATTCTACGATGCATCAGTCATATGGGGCCTTATTGGCCCACGCAGAATATTTGGTGATTTAGGCACTTATTCTGCTGTTAACTGGTTCTTCTTGGGGGGTGCCATTGCTCCCCTCCTCGTCTGGTTTGCACACAAGGCATTCCCAGGTCAGAAATGGATCCTACTTGTCAACATGCCTGTGCTGATCGCCGGAATCAGCCAGATGCCTCCTGCCACTTCAGTCAACTACACGGCATGGATATTTGTAGCATTTTTGTCAGGTTATGTGGTCTATAAGTACCGTCGTGACTGGTGGGAGAGACACAATTATCTACTTTCAGGTGCCCTTGATGCTGGTTTGGCATTCATGGCTGTCTTGCTATATTTATGCCTAGGACTAGAGAAAATCAGTTTGAACTGGTGGGGTAATGATTTGGATGGTTGTCCATTAGCTTCTTGCCCCATTGCGGAAGGTATAACTGTACAGGGGTGTCCAGTGGCAAGTGCATAGCCAAGTTTCTTCTCATCCACAGTACCGCCGGCAATGGTATCTCAATCATCTTAAGGAGGATGCAAAGATCAAAGAACCATGCAGAGAGGCTTTAAACAACTCAAAATGAAGACCAAAAAGAAAATGTCCATATGTTACAAGGAAGATGATACTACAAAGTGTACCGAATACAAAAATAAGTAAAGTTATTTGGTGCATGCTAAATTGTTGCCGGTGACAGAAAACAGATTATGATAATAGATGAACTGAATTTCTGAAACCAACACTGAATTGAAAGACAGTAGCCATCGTCCATAGAAATAGTTAAAGTCTGAACATGATTCCACTTACCTGTAAAGGTAACATCAGGATCACCTTAGCCTTTAATCATCACAAGAACCTTGCAGGAAAAAGTAAGAAATTCAGATGTTACTTTTGCTTTGAGGGAAAATGAAACAATACGGTCAGCATGTAATCCTGTATGAAACATGGATAATATAAACTGCATTATATATTGTTTCATTGGAAGTATAAACAGTTCTGATTCATCGTCATGAGCTAGCATATGCTACTAGAATATGGTGGGAAGTGCGGTGCTGTTCACCTACTATCGGCATTCCATGATTTCTCAACTCTATAATATATATACACACACACCACGATTGCACCAGCTTCAATGCAGTATGACTACTCTTACGGTTCTCGCTAGGAAAATAACAGAGAATGTGAATGGGCGGGTGAATCTACAGACGTACTCTTTCCGATCCAAAATAAACTTAGTGTTGGATGTGACACATCCTAGTACAATAAATCTGGATACATGGATATTCAGATTCATCATGTGTGACATCCGGTACGAGGTTGGTTTATTTTGGAATGGAGAGAGTAACAAATACAGCAAGGAGGGAAATCATGGAGCTGTTGCCCGAATATACTTACCACTTGCCATCTCCCGCAACAATAGGTGTACTCTGAGGCCTTGAGCAACACCTGGTGGAGTACTGGAGACTAGGAGTACGTGATGGCATCATCCAGGGCGTGTTACGCGCCAGCAAGCCGGCTAGGCATTTGGACGAGCACCGTGAGAGCGAAACCGACGCCGCGCCACCAGAGTAACGTAACGACTTTGGGAATTGGGAGCAAGCGAGCGAGGCCGCACGCCGCCGGGGACGAACAGGAGCCAGAGCCGGTTAGGGGAGGGAGGTCTTCGCCTAGGGTTTAGGAACGGGGCGGCTGCTGCTGCCGGCTGCCGGCGGAGGGCAAGGGGTGCGCGAGGCGCAGGAGCTGGAGAGGTGAGACAGAGAGAAGCGCGTGAGCGTTTGGAGAAGAATGGATGGAGGCCGCGCCGGCCGGTGGCGTGTGGAGCGCAGCGGCGACCTCGTCGGCCGCCGCCGCCTGATGGCCGAGACGGCGACGCGACGGCGGTTGGGGATCGCCCGCCTCTTCGCGGCTTGCCGCGTGTCCTTGAAGATGGGCCGGACCAGGCCGGCCTTTCGAGATGTGGTGGGCTGGATGGGCTGCATTTCGTGAGGCCCAATAGCACCGTGGAATACAATTCAGATTAGCGGACGCCAAAACTAAAGCTCTTCAGAGAGGGATTTTTTTAAAGTACCTTTGGGTGGATGTTGGCCGTCCATGAGATGAGATCGTACGGAGGAGATCAATTTATACTACAGGTGTTAGCAAGCAGTAGCAGGTGTAGTAAAAGGGTAAATGTGGAAGAGGAATTCGTGGCAGTGTTGTAACTTCGTAGTTAATGGAGGGTGTAATCTGTAATTTAATCATGGGAGCAATAAGCCTGGCGCCTGGCCCAGTTGGTTTAGGGGCGGATGCTAGCCTGCTAGGTTTCCGTCAAGACGCCGTCGTGATGCGGAGGCCATAGATCGCTCCCGCCGCCACCGCCGCGCCCTCTTCATCGAGCAAAGCGCGAGACACAGAAATCACCGTTTCCCTTTCCTATGCCATCACTGGCCGCCCTTGCCTTCCTGCAGTCGCGCTCGCTTGCCTCTCCCCTGTGGGCTGCGACCAGAAAGCTCCTATGACTCTACACCAGAAGACGCCATATATACGAGAAACAATTCATTCTCGCGTATTGAGTTGTGCCAGAAAACTCACTATACATGGTCTACTATTGATGACTGCAAAGTATTAGTTGAAAAATATGATCTATACACAAAGAGGCGTATATATCAAAGAAAGGTTATATATATACGCAGAAGAACATACAGGGACGCATATCTGTCTAGTACATACGCATGCAGAAGAACCTCTACAAGGATGCAAACGCAGGCCTGTCTAGTAGATAGCCTCAAGTACAACTTAACCTATAAGAGCATGTGGGAAAGCACAGTCCATATATATTCTTCCATCCAGTGTTGTTAATGTATATGGAGCAAGAGAAACTGATTTCATATACAAATGTATATGCAGTAAAACTAAGTCTGATTATAAGTTGCCTGCAAATTATGCAGCGGCAACTGCCACGCCGTCGGTAGCAACAACGAATGCACGCACAACGGCACAATTCTGCACAATTCCTGATTATATATGAAATACATCAGGAATCACCCCTATCTCGAATACTTGAAAGAACAAGGTAAACATCCTTAAGGTAAACAAAATCATTTCTTTAGAATACATTCAAGAATATATATGATTCTCGGCATCATATTGCACATACAAGTGAAACAAAAAAACTCAAAACTAGAGGACGCTCGTGAAGATCCTAACGGATGCTCGTGCTGGCCGGTAGCAGCGGCGACGACGATGGGGCGTTCCTCCGGATCAAATGCAGAGGCGGCCGCGCTTCTGAATCAAAAGCAAGAGGGGCGGCGACTTCACACACAAGGGTTCGCGCAAAGAGGGCCAGCGGCTGGTGGGAGCGCAGCGGGGTCGCCAGCCTGAGGCGCCGCTGCATGTGGAATCGCCGATTCGAGCGAGGGGACGACGGCAGAAGGCGCGGCCAGGCGGCGGCAGTCCTGCATCTCTTGTTTTTTCAGAGGAGGCTTGGGTCAATCGAATCACCGGAATAGACTAAACTGCCCCTCCACGTCAACCAATTAAAAGTCTAAAATACCCATAGCAATGGATGGTTAGATTTGATTCCTACTGCACTACTACCAAACCCAGTGGGGGGTATGGTAAAATGGCTGTCAGAGAGAGCCAAAAAAAAAGAAGAAGAAGAAGAAGAAGCAAACTATAACATCTCTTTTGGACGACACATCAACCAATGCAATTCAGTTTTGAATTGGATACCATCAAAACAAGAGCAAAATAACAGATGAAAGATGGAAGTATAAATTTCAGATGACACAAACTTCACCATCCATGGAGAAATAACATATGTTTCATTTCATTCTGATTCTGAACAGAGATTACATGTAGAATGAATGATGAAAGAATTTGATTGTAATAATAATGTTGTATAATAACAGCTGGAGACACTAATAGTGACTGTGAGAGATGCTGCCCCTGCTAATCTATCTGCTGCTTCTTTGCTTTCTTTCTTCTACATGCAGCTACATTTTGCATGGGACTCTCTCTCAACAGCCAAAAGAATATTTATAAAGAATTACATCTAAGAATTGAATTGAATTTGATTTAATTGAATCTTTCCTCCTATCAATCTATAAAACAAAAAACTACACCTTTCTTTCTTCTTTCTTTTTCTCTGAATGTATAAAAGAATTGTCAGACTGTATGAACTAATCATCATTAACAAAAGAAGCACTGTAAAAAAAGGCTTTGTTCTTTCTTTCTCTTCACCTAATCACCACTCATCAGCAGCTTAGCTTTGCTGAGAATGTGATGCTGTTGTGGACGCCGACACGGTGCTGCCTCCCGCGCCGTCGCCCGCCGGCGTCCACGCCGTCACGGTGTACAGCGGCTGGTCCAGCCACCGGAGCGTGAGCGCCTCGCCGTCGCCGCCGCCGCCGCCGCCGTGCGCCTGCACGGTGTACTGTCCGGGCCGAACATCCTCGCGATCATGCGCCCCTGCATCGCCTCGCGCTCGCCGATGCCGGCGTTCTTGAACCCGCCGCCGTCCTCCATGCGCGCGCCGCCACCCGGCGAAGCTCTCGTGGCGCTCGAACCGCTCGGCGCCCTCGAACGCCACCGCGTTGCGGATCTCCCGCGCGAACATCTCCTCCGCCTTGGCCCTCGCGGGGCTCGCCTCCGGCAGCCCCGCCGCGCCCACCGCGTCGAACGCCGCGGCGTAGTACCGCAGCGCGCGCGCGAACCGCGCCTCCCACCTCCCCGAGTTGAGGCCGCCGCCCTCGTGCTCGCCGAGGAGGAGGATGGCGCGCCTGTGCTGCGCGCCAGCCCCAGGAAGTCGGTCAGCGCGGCGTCGTCGCGGAGCAGGCGGTGCATGGCGAGGACGCAATTCACGGCCACGCACTCGCCGCGCTTGACATGGAGCATCCACAGGCGGACGTCCTCGAGCCGGTCGACCACGGCGTGGAACTCGAACGCCAGCCCGAGCGCGGCGGCGACGCGTGCCAGCCGCGCTCCCGTCTCCTGCAGCTCCTGCCTCGACTCGCCGACTCCGGTGATCCGCACGTGCGCCGGAGGCACCGCCCGCGCGGCCAGGCTCTGGAGCAAGCCCGCCATTGGAGCCCCTGCTTGATGTCGAAGTCGATGACGTGGACGCGCTCGTGCCCCTCGAACTCCGCGGAGGAGGCGCTCGGTGAGCGTGAAGTGCAGGAACCTCGGGATGGGGCGTGATAGCGTTGAGTATCCGCAGCGCCATGGCGTCGTCGTCGCCGGCCGCAGAAGCGTCGTCGGTGAGCTCCCGCGGCGGGCCGATGTCGAACATGTGCGGCCACATGCGCACGACGCGGAGCGCGAGCGCCTCGGTGAAGTAGGCGGCCACGCGGTGCATCGGCGTGGGCCCCGCCGGCGAGGCCATCTCGCCGAGCCGGGCCAGGTAGTAGTTGGCGGCCTCGTGGTTGCCGGCGGAGAGGGAGTCGGCGCACGCGGTGAGCGCGCGCACCAGCTCCAGCGCCTCCCGCTCCGCCTGCCCCGCGCGCCGGCACGCCGTTCCTCCGCGTCGAACTCGGGCGGCTGCGGCGGCGGCATCATCGCCGACGAGCGCGCCGTCCGTGCCCGACGAGGACGACGAGTCGGATGGCGACTTGCTGTACTCCTCCTTCTTGGCCGCGGCCAGCGATGGCCCCGCGGCGGCCATGCCGTGCGGGAACGCCGGCGGCGCTCGGCACCAAGAAGACCTTCTCCTCCTCCGCCTCCTCTTCTTCTCCCGCCGCCGTCGCTTTCATCGTCCCTGCAATGGATTGATGGAACCATACCTCATCGCCGTCGCCGCCCATCCGCGTCCGCTTGGCGCGAACAATGGGGCCATACTCCCTCGACCGGTGCCTCATCATGCGCCCCGCTTAACGGCGCGGTGGGCGCCATTGCCATTGCCGCCGGGCTCCGGCTTGGCGCCCCAGGACACGGACTGGGTGACCGGCGGTGCGGGTGCGTCCGGAAGGGCAGGTGGTGGCGCCGCTCCTGGCGTCGCCGGCGACCCGCGGGGCGGCGCCGTCGCCCGGCTGCGCGCTTGGAGAAGCCGCAGGGGAGGATGTCGAAACGCTGCGCGGTGCTCATCTGATGCCTCGACGACGAGAACGAGCAACCCGCCAACATCCCGGAGACACGTCACTCGCCGGAACGCGACGTGCCAAGAAGAGACCTCCTCCTCCTCCTGCTCCTCCTCCTCCTCCTCCTCGTCTTCTTCTTCTTCCTCCTCCTCTGTTTCTCACTCTGGTTTCTCTCACACTCTCTGTCACTACTACTCTCTCTGTGGTATCTGGCAAAGGCTTTGGTGGAATGGAAATGTATATGATTCGATGTACAAAAGAATGAGCAGAGATAAAAACCAGATGATCTTGTTGTTCTTCCAAAGAATTTGGTCAGTGAATCAACAAAAAAAACGAGAGAGAAGAAATGAAAGAAAAAAAGAAAGAAATAATGTTTGTGAGATCAGATGGGGGCTATGTGTTTGTAAGTATATATGCAGGAAAGAATGGGTGGCTTCGCCTTAGAATGCTTAGTACAAAAGAATCAAAGAATAGGATCAAAGAACAAATGGCCCTAAAACATGTAGAAAAAACAAATCACGAACGATCGGACATGCCAGGGCAGAGCCCGCACGGCCTCCTCATCGGCGACGACGACGAGCGGCAGGCGGCGAATCCCAACAACAATACCTCCATTCGTCAAAACAACAAACCAAAAAGAAAATCAAGAACCCTAGTAGAACATCCTAAGATGATGGATGCAATGCAATGGGATCAATGGCGATGGAGATGCAGCCTACAAACTACGCTATCCTAGTGATGATATGAAATGGAACCTACTCTTGTTGCCTCACCATTACCACTCCTCTCTCTCACTCTCACTAACCTCTCCGGTGGTGGTGTATCTGCTCTCACTCTCACTACTCTCACTCACCTCTCCGGTGTGGTGGAAGGGAAGGGAAGAAGAGGCCGGGAGGGGCAACCCAAGGGGGAGGAAAAGAGTGCGGGAGGCGCGAATCTCGAGGCGGCTCCCACGCCGTCGGATCGCGACCGGACGGTGCGAGATGGGGTGGTGGTGTGGTGGTCCGGGATGTGACCGTTGCCTGATTGCCTCCCCCCCTCCTGGTCAATGTGACCGTTGCGGTCAGGTGCGACGCACGTGACCACCCCCCCCCCCCTCACGCTGTCACGCACGCGTGGACGCGGTCACGCAGCACGCCCCCGTTCTTTTGTTACCGTTGGGGCTCCCACCACTGACACGCGTGTCTGACGCGTGGGCCCCCGCGCCGAACCGACGGCCCAGATCGCGTGAGCCGGACGCCACGCGGTGCGGCCACGTCAGCGCGGCAACGGACGCTGAGCGTAGTACGCTAGTGTACAGGGTGGGGTACGGTTGCTGTACGACGCTGTACGTGGCTGTATCCTGCGTGTCTGGTGTGATGATGATGTTTGTGTGTTTGCCACCGTGGATTCGGACACGTACGCACGCATGCGTGTCCCGTGTTTTGGCGTCAATGCGGGCTCAGTTAATGATGTGCCATTGCTGTCAGAAAAAAAAAAGGGTGTCATTTTGGTACGTGGACAAAATACCGGTGTTTTACTTGCAGGCAGCTATTGTCATTAGCTGGGTTAGCTGCTGTATATTTGTTTTGCTATGCTATAAGCTCGTTTTGGGTTTGTGTTTGATCTTGAAATGCATCATTGTGTTGTGCCACCACTTTTGAGTCTTAATTTGTTTCTTCCTCTTACTTGAAATTGTGGGAAATTACAAGAAATGCGACGGTGATGAGTAGTAGCATCGGATCAAGCTGTACAATAACCGTTACAATTGAAATGACTGTTTAGTACAACCGTTATGCGTTGCTCTAGCTTCTACTCCTAAATGGCAACATTAGTATTGCCTATCTATGAACCACTCGACATATACGTGTAATGGTTGATTGCATGATATTTTGCTGTCTAAATGTTCACATTAGACGTCGGGGACGCAAATTCAATTTCCGGATTAACTACATGTAATATTTCACATTGTAGCTCGCGCTATAAACAAACTTGGTTTGCTTATTAACAGAGTAGTTTATTCAAGTTTTTTTTTTTCAAACAATGTGTGAACCGGCAAGAAAACATGAGATTAAATCCACAACTGCAGTTCATAGGGTCCACATTAACTACTGGAGTTACTCATAAATTCATATCCCAAGAGCCATTTATTGTATTTCATACACACACACCTCTCTAACAGGGACGTATAGTAGCAGTACCATCTAGGACATTATGATAACAATAAATGAAGTTTCAATTGGACGTTATTCCTGGCGCGAGCTTGAAATCTTCAAATCAAAATCTTAAAGGGACATTTCACAAAGGTGTGTTTATTACTAATAAGAATTTAACTTCTCCTCTCTCGTTTTATATGTACACATTTCTGAATTATTGAACGATATGTTTTTATTAAAGTTTTCTATAGAAAAATATATTAAGAAACAAAATTAATTTAGTTTTAAGTTTTTTATATAATACCACTTAATTTATGTATGCGTTAATGAATGGTTTTGTTTGACATGCGCAGCGAGAAATTTCAACCATTTTACCGAGACACCCCCTTATTTGCTTTACCTAGACCGAGTTTAGTTCCAATTTTTTTTCAAACTTCCAACTTTCTATCACATCAAAACTTTCCTACACACAACTTTCAACATTTTATCACATCGTTCCAATTTCAATCAGACTTTTAATTTTGGCGTGATTAAACACACCCCAGCTAAGCGGAGAAAGTGTGAGCGCCAAAGCAATAGACGTTACTCCGTTACAGGCTTTATTACAGGTCTTCTTATCGCCGGTCGTACGTTGGCCACAATCCCGGCCCGCTCAAATCTTAGCTCTAACACGCGGCCCAACCTGGAATTTTGGCCCACTACACAACTGGATGTTGGGCCTGCTCTGCGACAGGTGCCGGCCCATATAGAGTGGATCGCGGGCGCATTTAACCTCCTTTTCCCCAATTCACGGGGCGGCTGGCTTGAACGCGTCATCTTCCCCGCGAAAATTTCAAGCAGCCGAGGAGAAATCCAAAATTTCCCCCAAATCTTTCCGGCACGGCGCCCTCCTCCTCCTTCCCTCGCAAGCCACCGCCGCCGCCGCCGCCGCCAAGGCGCGAAATCCAAAAATTCGCGCGCGCGCCGCCGCTATAAAAGGCGAGGAGGGGGATGCCTCCTCCTCCACACCCACTCGCCGAGCCAACTCCAATCCCCAAACCACCAGATCGAATCGCGGTTGCCGCGGCGGAGGCGAGGAGGAAGACGAGGATGCGCGGCGGCGGCGGCGAAGACGCTGGTACCAGCCCGCGGCGGCGGCGACATGGGAGGAGCCGCTGCTGGCGGAGTCGTCGGATCGCTTCTCGATGTTCCGATCAGGTACCCGCAGATCTGGGAGTTCTACAAGAAGGCGGTGGCGTCGTTCTGGACGGCGGAGGAGGTGGACCTCTCCGCCGACCGCCGCCACTGGGACGCCGCGCTGTCGCCCGACGAGCGCCACTTCGTCTCCACGTGCTCGCCTTCTTCGCGGCTCCGATGGCATCGTGCTCGAGAACCTCGCCTCCAGGTTCATGTCCGACGTGCAGGTCGCCGAGGCGCGCGCCTTCTACGGCTTCCAGATCGCCATCGAGAACATCCACTCGGAGATGTACTCGCTGCTGCTCGAGACGTACATCCGCGACGACGTCGAGAAGGACCGCCTCTTCCGCGCCATCGACACCGTCCCCGCCGTGCGCCGCAAGGCCGACTGGGCCATGCGATGGATCGACGGCGGCGAGCGCTTCGCCGAGCGGCCGTCGCCTTCGCCTGCGTCGAGGGGATCTTCTTCTCGGGCTCATTCTGCGCCATCTTCTGGCTCAAGAAGCGTGGCCTGCATGCCGGGCCTCACCTTCTCCAACGAGCTCATCTCCCGCGACGAGGGCCTCCACTGCGACTTCGCCTGCCTCCTCTACGACCTCCTCCGCGGCAAGCTCGACGAGTCACGCGTCCAGGAGATCGTCGCCGACGCCGTGGACATCGAGAGGGAGTTCGTCTGCGACGCGCTCCCCGTCGCGCTCGTCGGGATGAACGGCGAGCTCATGAGCCAGTACATCGAGTTCGTCGCCGACCGGCTGCTCATGGCGCTCGGGTGCAAGAAGATGTACAACGTCGCCAACCCGTTCGACTGGATGGAGCTCATCTCCCTGCAGGGCAAGACCAACTTCTTCGAGAAGCGCGTCGGCGACTACCAGAAGGCGTCCGTCATGTCCAGCCTCAACGGCGGCGCTTCTTGCAACCATGTCTTCAGCATCGACGAGGACTTCTGATCACATCGACTGCCATAGTAGTATTCAAGTAGAAATACATGTTCTCCCAAAGTGTTCGTATGGTTTCTTGTTTTATTTGTTCTGGTTTGAGATGTACTCCTGCCCTGTAATGCATCAAGTTAAAAGTTTCTCAATACATCAACTGGTCATGGCGTGTATGCGGTGTGTTTGACGAAATGCTTATAACAACTCGTGCCATTCTGGGGGGCGCAACCAGGGCGTTCGATGAAATGTCTCTGAGGATAAGATCATAAGATGTTCCAAGCGAAGGAGATTGTGTTGGGGAAATGGATTATGGATCGCTTGGCTCCAGCGGCTAATCCGTTCCGCTTCTGTTCCCCAATCCCCTTCAGTTCAATCCTTTCCCAAAGACGAAACGGGCGTCGCGACGGCGACTCTAACCAACAGTCCAAGAGAACCAAGAGTTGGAGACTTGCATTCGTTTTCCCCTCTTGGCCTCTCCTATACATCTGGTTTAGAGCTAGGAGAGAGTTCAAGAGAAAAGGTTCAGATCGGCGATTCTTGCAGCTTGCAAGGTTCTAAAGACTATGGCCAAGTTTAGTTCCAAACTTTTTCTTTAAACTTTCAACTTTTCCATCATATCAAAACTTTCTTATTTCCTATACACACAAACTTTCAACTTTTCCGTCATATCGTTCCAATTTCAACCAAACTTTTAATTTTGGCATGAACTAAACACACCCTAATATATATTTGGCATGAACTAAACACACCCTAATATATATTTTGCTGGCTTGCAAGGTTCTAAAGACTAACATATTTTGAGGTGATTCTTTGAGAGATCAGAGCTTACGTTCTTCATGTTTCGTTGACACGTTTTCAGATTCCAGCCGATTTGCAATTTGCAAATCAAGGCACTACTATATTTTACATTTGTACTACTGTTCTTGGTATTATGTCACACAGAAATCTCAAAAGGGAGCAATCGATAAATTCTTTAGGACTAATACTGGTTCCTTTAGAAAACCTGATGAATTGGCTTTAGTTGCTTTCAACGAGCAAACTAATGACAATTTAGAGATACCAATAACATCAATGAGAATGAGGATGTCAATTTAGAGAATACCAATAACATCAATGAGGAGTGAGCATGAAACCTTACGTGATTCGGCTGATACAAATTCTGTGGGTGTTGATGAACAACCAACTTTCGCTATCAATTTTTGATCCAAGAAATTGGGGTAATCTTGATAATTAAGCAAGAGATATTTTAGTGGAAAATGGGTCTATAAGAGAAGAAAATCTTGTTTTTCCTGTTGTGTTCAACTTATGAAAAGTATTATTAGGCAATTGAAAATTGGAATATCAGTTATGACTTATGGATATTTTTATTCAATAATATAATGAATTATTATATTCACTCTTGCAACGAAAAAAATATATTTATGAGAGCCTCTATCTTTATTTCACCCCAAGGGCCTCCAAGAAGTTAGGACTGGCCCTGAATATAACCTTCATTGGAATGAATGGATGAATTTTCAGTGTTTGTTTTGTGAGAATCGAACTAATTTCGATGATGATCCTGTGAAATTTTACACTATTTTCTCATGAATTAGTTCAATCTTTATAAAATTTCTCCGAAATTCGTCAAGTCCAAAGGCTGCATGCGTCGCTGAATTCTGTCCACACGCTCTCGTGCACTGTGCACACAACAAACGCTGGTCTCGTGTCATCTCCACATCGCCGGAGGAGAAGACGATGATGACGTCGACGACGATGGCGAGGCCCACGATGCTGGCGTGCTGCAAGCTCTACATCTCCGAGAGCCGCAACGCCGCCGCCCTGCGCGCCATCGAGCAGGCGGCGCGCGGCGGCGGCGCCGTCGTCGTCAACCGCTTCACCGACGACTACAACCGGGTGGGCTACACGCTCGGTCGCGCGCTCACCCCCTCGCCGGCGCCGCCGCCGCTCCGGCACGCCGTGCTTGGCATGGTCAGGGCGGCGCTGCAGGCCATCGACTTCGGCGCCCACGCCGGCACGCACCCCGCGCCTCGGCGCCGTCGACCACATCTGCTTCCACCCCCTCGCCCACGCCTCCCTCCGCCACGTAGCCGACCTCGCCGGAGCCGTGGCGCCGACATCGGAGACGAGCTCCAAGGTTGGTGCTGCTCTCCACTCCTCTTCTCCTCAATTCTTCCTTCAAGAAACAATCTAATGGCGAGCTCGCCGCCGCAGTGCCGACGTTTCTGTACGGCGCGGCGCACCGGGAAGGGAGGACGCTGGCCTCCATCAGGAGGCAGCTCGGCTACTTCAAGCCCAACTCCTCCGGCGACCAATGGCGTGGTGCGCCGGAGACGGACGCCATGCCCGTCGCACCGGACGCCGGGCCGGAGGTCGCCGAGATCCAAGGGCGTGGTGGTCGTCGGCGCCACCGGCTGGGTCGACAACTACAACGTGCCCGTCCGCACCGGCGACGTGGAGGCGGCGAGGCGGATCGCCCGCGCCGTCAGCGAGCGCGGCGGCGGGCTCCCGTCCGTGCAGGCGATGGGGCTCGCGCACGGGGCGGGCGTCGTGGAGGTCGCCTGCAACCTGCTCGACCCGGCGAGGGTCGGGGCCGAGCAGGTGCAGGGCTATGGTGGAGCGCCTCGCTGCCGGCGAGGGCCTCTCCGTCGGCAAGGGATATTTCACTGATTTTTCCCAGGATAAAATCGTCGACTTATACTTCAAATTCACTGATGAGTTGTAGTAAGTTCCAACTCAAGAAATGCAATCACATTATCATGCGTAAAATTTACCAAAAATACAGAACAAACGAATACTTCACTACTTTTTTTTTTTTAAAGAAGGGTACTTTTTTACTTGGCATCTACATCCAACTGCATATATACAGCAATTTTTAAAAAAGGAAACTTAGCCTTCAAATAATCCAATCTGAAATTCGCTTGATTTGAACTCAGGACCTTTGGGATGCTACTCATGTCACTGCAACCACTAAGACTATATACCCTTTCACAAACTACCCATTGTTGATTCAACTTAAACTTAGATCTCTGCTATATATAGAGATTACATCTCAACTGCTGGCCAATTGATTGAACTAATCATTTGCATATCTTGGGCTACTTTAACTCCTGACTGATTAAGCTAAACCTTTAGTTTGTACCCTGATGGCCACTTGATTGAAGCGGCTAGCTATCTCTCTAGCTAGGCACTGAAGATTTTGCGAGGGAAGCTGAGATTTTAGAAGAAACTGAGAGTATGTCTAAATTTTCAGTGAAATTCCATGTTACTTACCATTAGAGTTAAGCGAGTTTTTTTTAAGAAAATTGTTACTATTTCCACTAGCAAGGTATATGATACAATATATCGTTTTCCAAGTGTTGTCACTAGTTACCAATTGTTTCTTACACTTATCATCTCATAAACCCACTAACCTCGCGTTATTAGTTACACATATATAAAGAAAAATAAGCGATTTAAGCAGATAAACTCCATTGCTTAGCTCTTAACATTATAGCACTCCCTCTCTCTCTCTCTCTTTTTTATAATAGTTGTATAATAATATGAAAGGGAAGAAGTGTTATTCGAGTTCTCACTTTTTCTTTTTTCTTTTTACTTCAATTCAGCAGACTGATTTTTTTATGACACATGATGTATGGTATTTCGTTGGCGTATCTCAGTGAAAACTATCATGATGGAGAGGATTAGAAAATGCAGTAATATCATTGGTAGTATAAAAAAACACATGGAGGCAACTAGAAAAGGCACAAACAAATCTAACCAGACTTAGTTTGGACTAATCAGCTCAGGTCACAGGGAGCTAAATGCTTAGGCTTGAACAACAACTACAGTAATCCTCCTGTCCACTTGTGAAACACAGGTAGAGGAGATGTAGATCCAGAAAAGGC
This sequence comes from Oryza longistaminata, assembly GCA_009805545.1. Lineage (NCBI taxonomy): Eukaryota > Viridiplantae > Streptophyta > Magnoliopsida > Poales > Poaceae > Oryza > Oryza longistaminata. The sequence continues at coordinate 1,025,825 of CM020183.1, forward strand.
ATTCTTCTTCAACTAACCTCAAATTAAACAATCACAATGGATTGATCCCTGAAATATTTCGATATCGAGTCTTCTTGTGCATTCCTGAAAATAGCTGTTGTTGTTGCAAGGATAGATTCTTACATACATACCATGGCGGTGTCATGTAGTTAGTTTCAGAACTTGTTGGCCGGTTGTTGCCTACCCTGTTTGTCACTGACCTGGTTAGATATCTCTGAAAAGAATGAAAAAAAGTATTAGCTTTGACAAAGCCACACATCCATCCAATAGAAAACACCATTCGTGCAAGTACAATCCTGTGGTCTGTCATTCTGTAAATCAACACGAACATGAGCAACAATTTTTCAACGAACACAAAAGATTTTGCGTGAATAAGAGCAACAAAACCATGCCAATAAATCATTCTTGACACTTGACATGATACAGTGACACTGTGTCTTCTTGCACATGGTAATGGCAATCAGCTATTGAGCTCACCAAGCACTAGCATCCATGACACTATGACAGTATGACATCTTGCAGTTTGCAACAGGTGTCACCTTCCATCTCAAGCAAGCACCTTTCAACCACCTCCCCTCTCTTCCTCCCTTCTCCACACGATCTGATTTGCACAAACAGTGCAGGAATCTGAACTATCTGACCGAGGAGATAGCAAATTTCAGTTCTTGATCGGTGATTGATTCAGTGATTATTCCCAAATTTCCTGTAGCTGGCAAAGGGGAGGAGGAGTCAGCGGCCATGCTGCTGCGCAGCATGAAGCTCCCGCTCCCCGCCATGGCCGCCGTCGTGGCGCTCTGCGCCGCCTCCTACCTCCTCGCCGTGTGGACGCACCCTGCCCCCGCCGCTCCCCGCCCTCCTCCCTCGCCGCCGTCCCGTGCAACACGCGGCAGCCACCGGCGGCGCCCGCGGCGGCGACGGTGGTTGACTCCTCGGCCTCGAAGAACGGCACCGCCCTCGACTTCTCGATCCACCACGGCGCGTCCGAGGAGGACGCGGCGGAGGCGGGGGCGCCGCCGTCGCGCCGCGTCCCGGCGTGCGACGCGGGTACTCGGAGCACCACCCGTGCGAGGGGCAGCGGGGGTCGCTGCGCCAGCCGCGGCGGCGGTTCGCGTACAGGGAGAGGCACTGCCCCCCGCCGGCGGAGCGGCGCGGACGCGGTGCCTCGTCCCGGCGCCGCGGGGCACCGCGCGCCGCTCCGGTGGCCGCGGAGCCGCGACGGCGCGTGGTACGCGAACGCGCCGCACGAGGAGCTGGTGGCGGAGAAGGGGGTTCAGAACTGGATCAGGCGGGACGGCGACGTGCTCCGCTTCCCCGGCGGCGGGACCATGTTCCCGCACGGCGCCGACCGGTACATCGACGACATCGCCGAGGCGGCCGGCGTCACGCTGGGCGGCGGCGGCGGCGCGGTCAGGACGGCGTTGGACACCGGCTGCGGGGTTAGTTACTTTTACCGCGTTTACTTCTCGGATTAACCTGGTGATAGTGACTGACTGGTGGGCCCAATCTCGAGTGGAGTTTTTCCTCGTTGCTTGACTGGTGTTCAACGTAATCTCGACCGCACATCTCTGATCTGACGGCTAGTGGTAGAGTTTGACTGGTTGAGGTTGATATTTTACAATCGAGTCCCTAATTTTTTTTCCAAAATTTGTTTGCAATTCAATCCCTATGAAATTCGGGCCGCTATCAATATTTCTCCACCACAGTTGTGTTGTTTTCATGTTTTTTTTTTACTGTTTCTTGATCATCAGCGCGTAGATCAGTGTACACTTTTTGGAGCTTGTGTTGTGTGCCAGCGAGTTAAACCCATAGTTACTTATTGTTTCCTAGTACTGGTTTGTTTGTAGTGAAAATTTCCTGATGGAACCCCTTGTTTTTTTCTATCGTATTATTGCCAAAATGTAGGGGAAAAAACCTTTTTAACCTTTTTTTTCTACTGGGTAAATGCCTGTGGATCTCCATGTAGTCATCTGTGATTAACACCTTCACCAGTTATCCTTGCCTTATCTGTTTGTTAATTGTTGGATTAAAAATGCCACTAGGATAGTTGAATGTTCACAACTAGTACTAGACATAGAGTACATGGATGCTTCGAGGACTGACAGTACAGACAGCAAAATTAGATATATTTGGATCAGCTTCTGGATGTGGATCAAAGCTGGTTTTATGTTAACTAAGTACCCTCTCCATGTGTAGAGTCGGTGTGACAAATTGAAAAAAGAAACAATGGATTAATTGATGTTAGGTCTGAATCGGTGATTGATATCTAGTTTGGTACGAGAGTTCGATAGAAGAAAAGTGTGCACATGGAAATGTGTACTGATGAGAGCTTGTTTGGATAAGAAAGTACTAATCATAGTCCAACTAACCAGACGGCAGATAGCTTTATCTGAACTCAACTGTGCATCCTTGGATCTGGTTGCTCGTACTCCCTCCGTTCTTAAAAAAAAAAAATCAAAAATCATTTTTTAAAGTTAGAAATTGGTTATCTTTCAGGACGAAGAGCTTACCTTACTAATTGATCATTCTTGCTACCTTTGTGTTCACAGTAAAGATGGTACAAGATGTCTGATGCAACATATATATCCAACTATCAACATTGTTGAACAAAATGTCCAAGACATGATTTTCTTCCCCCTTGTTGTTGGCTTGTGTTTCTTGGCTAACTTCAACCGGAGTACGACGAGTTTAACACTAGTATCGTTTACCCTTCGGCCTGTAATTTAATCATCATAAATAAAACGATGGTTGTATAAAACGCGTCAAAAGAAGATTTCTAGTAAACAAAGTTTTTTCATCAGACAAATCATCCTTACTTGGAAAACACTCATGCATGAGTAGGGGCGGATACAGGAAAAAAAATTTGGAGGGGCTCAATTACACAGTTTCTTCAATCTCCAGCCATTTAGGGACCTTTAATTTATCATTCATACTACAAAAATTGAAGGGGGTGCTTCGGGCGGTATCCATGGGTCTTGTGGGTGTAGGGAGGACTCGAGTCCCCCTGCACCCATGTTGGATCCGCCCCTGGTCGGATCATTCCTCTAGATGTGTGCTCTTACTCCTTGATCCGATGATGAGTACTCCTTGTGCCATAAAATCCGGTCCGTTGCTTATAAACTTTTTTGTTTTCCATGGGGAGTGATGTGTTAATATTGCTGCTGCCCTTCTAGTACGTGCATTGCCTGCCTTCACCTAACCATATTCTGGTCTGAAGTTTGTGTCACATGACTTTGATCAATTTATTTGCACCATTAGGGTATCCGAAAGGAGCTGCTGAGCGGTTGATTGAGAACTTGAGGTGTGGTACTATTGAATCCAGTAATACCTCCATGAAGATCCGACAATTTGCCTTAGATTTTGTGTTGGAAAAGTTTGATGAGTATGAATCAAATAAATATGATGAGAGCAGTGAAAGTGAAATGGCCTCTAAGAGCGATGATGGTGTCGCTGAAAGCGAAGATAACAAATAATACTCCATCCGTTTCAAATTATAAGTTATTTTGACTTTTTTTAAAGTAAAACGATCAAGTTTATAAAATAAATATAGCATATAGTGCTAATTTAGTTTCATTACGTATAACATTGGACACATTTTGATAATTTTTTGTTTTGAAATAAACTTTTGAAATTCCAACCATCCATGGATAATACCTCAAATTCTTATTTTAAAAACGGAAGAAAATGTACTAAAGTACTATCATTGTATCATACTTATTCTAATATAAATTTTTGGTTGGGAATTTTGAAGTTTGATTAAATCTTGTTCTAAGCATCAAATATTTATGATCGGAGGGGTAGCTTCGATTGATCATGGCAACAATGGTTGCTGCATTTCAGACGGGCTCTACATGATCGAGGTGGACCGGGTTCTCCGGCCCGGCGGGTACTGGGTCCTGTCAGGGCCACCGGTGAACTGGGAGAGACATTTCAAGGGGTGGAAGAGGACGCCGGAGGACTTGAGCTCCGAGCAATCGGCCATTGAGGCCATTGCCAAGAGCCTTTGCTGGACCAAGGTGCAGCAGATGGGTGACATTGCAGTTTGGCAGAAACCAATCAACCATGTCAGCTGCAAGGCTAGCAGAAATGAGCTTGGTGGTCTTGGTTTCTGCAATTCCAACCAAGATCCTGATGCTGGCTGGTATGTATGTTCATCACTTGAAAATGATATGATTAACGATATGTAGTTTGGCAATATCATTCCTTAAAGCTATAGTTTCGTAATAAACTCGGTATTAAATCTAAAGATAATCTAAACATGATTCCATTCCTATGAAAATTTAAGATTTGATTTGATTAACGATATGTAGTTTGATGATATTATACCAGTTTCGTGATAAATTTGATATTAAATATGTAACTTACTGATACACCATTGTAAATATGTAGTTCTATGATAATTTGGTCAAAGTATCGGTAGTTTTACAAAAATTAGTCAAAAACATTTATAAACTCTTTGAAAAAATGTTGGTTTCGTTTCTGAAAGTTTTTGAAAAATGATTTCAAGGTATGTGAACATGGAAGAGTGCATCACTCCCCTACCGGAGGTGTCGGGGCCAGGAGACGTCGCCGGAGGGGAGGTCAAGAGATGGCCGGAGAGGCTTACATCGCCGCCGCCGAGGATCACCGGCGGCAGCCTCGGAAGCAGCGTCACGGTGGACACCTTCATCAAGGATTCGGAGATGTGGAGGAGACGAGTCGATCGGTACAAGGGCGTCAGCGGCGGGCTGGCCGAGAAAGGCCGGTACCGGAATCTGCTGGACATGAACGCCGGCCTCGGCGGCTTCGCGGCGGCGCTCGCCGACGATCCTGTCTGGGTGATGAACGTCGTGCCGACGGCCGCCATTGCCAACACGCTCGGCGTGATCTACGAGCGAGGGCTCATCGGAACGTACCAAGATTGGTAAGCTGAAAATTCTTCAGACCAAAAATATGTTCAGTGTCGTTGTTGATGCAAAATCTTCAGAAAAGATTGCAGACCAGTATATGTGCACTGGTTTCTTCTTCAGTGTATTCATTGCTGCAAAATCTTCAAAAAAAATTGCAGACCAGCATATGTGCACTGGCGTGTAAGTGGGTTGACCTGCAAACTCACTTATAAGCTAATTAAGTGGATCGACCAACTGGTTACCCACTTATTTGGCGAATAAGTGAGTTCGTGGGTCAGCCCACTTACACTCCAACACTGATTTCTTCGTCAGTGTATTTGTTGCTGCAAAATGTTCAAAAATTCACAGGTTTATTGGTCTTTAATTAGTAATGTGAAAATTTTTGCAGGTGTGAGGCGATGTCAACTTATCCTAGGACGTATGATCTGATCCATGCGTACTCCCTGTTCACAATGTACAAAGACAGGTACTGCATTTTGCTTCTGTTTCTTGTGCTCAACTTTGCAGTTGCTCCAGCCATGAAGCTAGCTGAATCTATTGCTGTTCTCTGCATGTCATCAGATGTGAAATGGAGGGCATTTTGCTGGAGATGGACCGTGTGCTGAGGCCAGAAGGCACGGTAATATTCAGAGACGACGTTGATGTCCTGGTGAAGATCAAGAACATCGCAGACGGGATGAGATGGGAGAGCAGGATCGTTGATCATGAGGATGGGCCGATGCAGAGGGAGAAGATCCTTGTGTCTGTCAAGTCTTACTGGACAGCCTAAGGGTTGGCAAAAATGGCATTCATCATGCTGATGATCATTTTGAGCTATAGATTGGAACATTGGAGGCAGATTTATAGAAACAGATAGTTTCAGTTGTCCCCCCTCTTCTTGTACAGATAGTTTCAGTTTTCTCCTGTCTTCTTTCCATATATAGGTTCTTTATGTTCTTAAAATTCTCTCATATTGTTTTAGTTTTGTCCTTTCCATTTCATGCCATATGGAGTAGCTTTTTTTTATTTACATCTTCGTTTTCTCCTTTCTCTTTCCTTCCATATATGTCTTTTCTTATTATTTTATTTCTGTCAATTTATCTGATGTAAACGGATATTAAAGAAATAGGCACCATTTTTGTTAAGGTGTGAACAGTCACTGGATTTCGGATTAACATGATACGGAGTATACATTTATTACGTTCAGCTTCTTTACGGTTTAGAATGCGGTTAACCAGAATTGACTTTCATCTGGTAAAATTAAACATGCCTCTAAACAAGGGACCATAACAAAAAGAGTGAAATTTGGAACAGGACAGCCAAGTTTGTCCCCAAAAGCTCGATTGGTTGAGCAGTCTGAAGATGAGAAGCAAATGCAGATTGACAGAGGACAGATGATCAAGACATCCTTAATACAATCTAGAAGTTCGTATGGTAATCACAGTATGGTACATATGAAAGAAATCAACTGACCTAACTCGATACAAACCCAACAAAAGAACAAGGGGGTCCCAAAGTGGCACCCGATCACATCAAACATCTCTGACTCGAAGGACCCAGTATTGTCAAGAATAACATCAGCCAAGTGTAATATAATAATACACAAGGAAAAGAAGAGCCGCGATGAGAAATGTGTACATTACAAAGGCAGCTGGGTTCTGCTTTTAACAACCATGTCCGTGCCCTACTGAAATCTCAGTTTTCTCCTTATACTTCATGGTTGCTAATTTACATGGATAAACTCTCCAGCTCTTTGAGAAAGCGGTTTCAAAGATCATATACATTGCTAACCAATCTATCACTCGTGAACAAATATGTTTGTAGTTCAATTCGTCAGGCTTCCTTACAGAACAAACCACAAATCAATTTGAGAGCTGGAATCTTCCTGTCGGTTTCCTCTTTCGCCATCCCTGAACAAACAGTTCAGGACAAATAAGCAAGACAACATTTTTCCAGATTTTCATATGAATTGACTGAATACTTTGGAAGAATGCACTTACAAATATTGCATAGTAAAAGAGTGTGAGTATCGCAAGAGCCACAAAGCCATACTGGAAAACATTGTACCTGCATATTCAGATGTTAAAATCAGAACATTTTCAAAAGTTTGATGCTCCAATATCCACCACATGGATATATCCAGCTTATTCGAGCAAACAACTGTAAACTGACTATGGATTTGCATGCTAGATACATACTTGTAGAGATACTTAATTCCACGGAGAGATTGCAGTGTGTGGCCAAAGATCTCCTGAGCTGCAGTTGCTTGCGCATAATAAGCAAAAGCTGTGGCACAGAACTGAATCACACTGCAAAAGATTTTAGATGGTCTCTTAGTGGAGAAAATTAACAGACAGTCAGCAGGTACGCATATGTTATGGTGGAGGAAGCATGGTTGATGAAACCAACAAAGTCGCATGCTCTACATGTTGAAGCGATTTTTCAGCTGCACTAGGCACAAGCTAAGCTACGTCTACTCAATGTTTGCTTTACAAAAGTTCTTCATTTACACTACTGCTAACCGTTAAAGGACACACTGATTTTATATATAGAAACAATTTCAGATATATGCAACAAATTCACAATTAATAGACACTGCCTAGTCAGCATGGAAAATTTTCCAATATGGAAGATGGCAATCATAATTTACAAAAATAATAACAATAAACAGTTACGTCTAAAAGAAGCCTCAGTAGCACACCTGATGGAGCAAAGTAGGATGAGTCCAACATTAAACAGGAACGAGTTCATCAAAGTTCCTCCCCATCTGAAAAAAAATGCGTTATCAATGATTCCAAGAAAGATGCTGCATAGAAAAGGAAATGTCAAGGGATATGTCAAATACTTCATTGGGTGAATGGTGATGAAAACTAATTTCAAACCCAGCATCATTTCCCCAGCAATCACTGCTATGAGGAGATAGAAACAGAAGAATGCAAAGGCAGCAGTCCCAAGCAGACCTAATACAGAAAACAGAATATTGGTCAAGCTACTGTCATCAATAGGACGAGTTCAGAACAATGTAATGAACAGAAATATACCCCAAACACCATCCAGTTTTACGAAGATTTCATTCAGGAAGGAGGACAAAGGAGGGTCAATCAACAAGTATATGACGATATGTGCAACCCAAGCAATCGATATAATTAACCTGAGATCATAAGTAGCTATTAGAAGACAATTGCAGATAGGTTGGACTAGAATAGAAGCAAAGTCCGTACAACTATTTACACATACCCGACAGCACCAAATAAAAGTTTTCCAATGTAACCAAGAACTGTCAAAGCCCAGGTAGCCTCAGCCTGCACCATGATGGATGTTAAGCCAGCAATAAACCAAAAGAAACAATGTAAATAGGATTTCATGTTCAGTTACCTGTTCTCCTTGAGGGTACATCTCTTCAAGAGCCTTCATGTCATCTTCTAAAAGTACTAATTCCTGATGATTAAAAGGGCAGGCAAAACATAATAAGAGCATTAATAGAACATTACAGAAATTATTGGCATGTGGTACACAAATGGACACGAGTGTTCTGATTAGAAAGGAAATGGAACACAAATGCTTCTTACTCCACACTAATCTTAAAAAGGTAAGTTTGTTCACTGTGAGTGAGGCTAAAAGTTGACAGCTTCAAAGAATATGATGGCATTTGAATGGCAATGCTCACCTTCCCAAGGGCCTTGACATTTTTGCGCCATTTTCTGCCCTTCTTCCCACTTCTCTCTTCTTGGTGAAGGGCTTCAGCTGCTTTCTTCAATTCCCGAGCCTTCTTACCTAGTTCAGTTGCTTCCTGCAGAAAATATGTTCAGTCTCAATCCACATTGAAAATTTCAAAGTGATAATTATATGTAGTAGAAAAATATGGTTCTAATGAATGCTCATAATTGAAAAGAAGTATGTGAGAATATAGGCACCTTTATATATTGTGAGCGTGTAATGACAGCTTTTGGGCGCCGGACAAATGAGAATATAAGTCCCAATGGAAGGCAAGCAATTCCAACACCACCAAATATCTACCAAACAGGAATAGGAAAGTTGTAAAAAGAAACCAGCATGATTGCAGCAGAATTGGATGTTGGAAAGGATCCATATTTCAAATTGTTTCTAGTACAGCTTACACTCAATAAAAGACATAAAGCTATCGGTCACATGCAGACCAGTAGAGTGAATAGATGTAGCTATACAGAAACGGTGATAAAGCAAAACATGAAGATTGGAGTAAAACTCACTGTGAAGAGAACAGATCCAACGATGGTAGCAAGAGCAACCACATATTCAGGGAAGGTAGCGCGCATTGTCCAAGTTGTTTGAGAGTTAGCAGGTGCAGTGTAAGCTGCGCACTGAATAAAACAAACCGTAAAGCAATTTAGTCGCAGATAAAATGCCAAAAGAAAGGTGTCGATCAAATGTTGCTATTGGATGGGGAGCACATAACATCATTACTATAGGCATAAGAAAGCATAATTTGATTGATTGACTAACCTGCTTGGGCGATGTACTGATGCAAGGTTGACCACTTGAGAAACTAGTGAATGAATTTGGAAATGTCTCAACTGCTGAAGAAAGATGCCTGACAGTGAAGTCCACTTTGCCAACAAGTCCTGCAGCAGAACAATGAAAGTGAGGTCATGTAAAGTGAAAGCATCCCAAACCCTTAGAAGCCACGGTGTTCACAAGACCACTTTTTTTTTCCTTGAAAAAAACCCCCTTTTTTTGCAGAGGGCATTCAAGGGACCTAGCAGGAGTTCATTTTAATACATCGGGTGGAAGAAAGAAACAAGGATTATATAAGAAACAGCGCAAAAACAAAACTACCAATTGTGAAGCTACAGACTACTGGTCGATAAGAAAACAATTTACGGGTATAATGTGGACCGGGGAGATATACTACACAACAAGTGCAAAGCTCAAACAGGACAATTCAGATCTGGCAGCTGCCTTCCTGGTTTGTACAGCATTGATTGCTCGAAAATAAGTACTAATTGAAAAGCTCAAAGCTTGAGCTAGTCACTCCAATTGAAGCCAGAAGAATTAACACTAGTAACCAACCAACTCAAGATTCAGGTAGAACCGGTCACATAGCAAATTCGAACAGATTCAAAATCCCACTCCAATATTACTACTAGTCTAGAAATTTTAGCATGATAGGCAAAGGAGAGCAGTGATCCGCACCGTATAGGATGCCGAGGATGAGGCCGCAAACCACCGCGGAGACGGCGACCCACAGGAGAGCGGAGGTGAGCCTCTTCCCCACTGACCTGCAGGAAGCAACAACACACGGATCCAATCAACAACATTCAGTGAGAGGTTAGCAGCAGATGCGCAATGGGATAGAGTGGAAATGTACGTGTACTACTTACTTGTCCTGGTCGCCCTCGTAGTAGAACATGGCGAAGGGGATGACGAGGAAGACGAGGACGGCGTCGGCGATGTAGACGGCGAGCCAGAGGGTCTTCATGGGGAGGGTGAGGGAGCAGGCGCCGCTGTAGATGGCGCGGCGGCAGGCCTGGCGGTTGGCGACGTCGGCGGGGAGCATGAGGATGGAGAGGAGGGCGACGGTGATGCCGAGGACGACGACGAGCTTGGGGAAGTAGGCCTGGTTGGCGTCGTCGGGGTGCTGGTAGTTGATGAGCAGGTAGACGCTGACGAGCAGGACGAGGACGCTCACCACCGCCGCCACGATCACCAGCGCCACGTTGAAGTCCCCCATGGCGGCGCGCGTACCAGATCTCCGCCCGCCCGCCGGCTAGGGTTTGGGCGGCGGCGGCGGCGGCGCGGCGGCCACTGGCGTGCGGGATCTGGGGGATTTGGGGGGGAAGAGCAGTTGGGGTTGGGGTTGGGTGAGGTGGGTTGACGACGACGAGGAGGAGGAGGGGGGAAAGCTAGGGGGAGTGGAGTTTGGGGGGGTGGGGCGGTGGGCAGCGTGGGCTAGGCTGGCATCGGCGTTGCCAACGACGAAGGAGACGAGACGGCCGGTTTGGTTGGGTTGGCTTCGGAAATTTGGGGGTTTTGGCCCTCCAGTAGTCCAGTCCTGGGAGGACGTGATCTCTGCTTTGCTTGCTGTTGCAGACTTGCAGTGTTGCTGGTAGGCAATTATTTATTTATTTTTATTTTTATTATTATTATTATTATTATTATCATCATCATCATCATCATTACTATTACTATTACTATTACTATTATTATCGTTTTTTAACTTTCTTTTTAAGTTTTAATTTCAAAAGAACTCTATGAAAATTTTGAACTAAATATTTCGTCGCATCATTTTAATGGGTGTGATCAGATGACATTTTCACGCTGATAAAATATCGTGGAGTGTAAGATAAATAATTGTTGCCGTGCCACGAACAATGACACTAAGTTTGAGTTCGTTTGTTTTACGCGCATCTTTTTCAAATTGCTAAACATTGCATTTTTTTTTTGCAAAACTAAATGTACTAAAGTTGTTTTAAAATATCTTATTAATCTATTTTTGAAAAAGCTAATACTTAATTAATCATGCATTAATGATTCATTCTATTTTGCATGCGCGAGGGATTAGTTTCTAAAATCAACAATCAAATACAGCTTAAGGGGTTGTTTGATTCGTGACCAAATGTTACCATACTTTGCTACACATCAAGTTAGCTTTAATTAAGTTAGCTATGTATTCGGTTCATTGTTACACATAACACGATATTTTTTTTCTCTCTCATCTTGATCTCATATGTTATTTGCCTTGTAAAGTGCGGTAAGATCATAGCTTTCTAGTCAAAGCGTTGCGTTAGATTCATAGTCTAACCTTAGCTATGCATGGTGAAGAAATGCTACTAGCAACCTAAAAACACAAGGTAGTAGATAAACTAAACATCATACTGCTATCTGATATGATATTGTCCTAACACGTTAACTCAAATGGTGCGGTCAAAAATTTATTTTATGAAAAATAATATTATGGACGATTTGCTTTTTAAAATTTTAAGACACAAAAGGTTCACAATAAAAAAAATTATGAAAAGAAACCGGCAGCGGAGGGTCGACACAGGCATACAGTGCCGCACGGGCAGATTGGGTTTCTCAGACTCATCCGGTGGTATTGCTTGTCTGGAACTACCGAAGCTGAAGCTGACCCGGGGAAAGGTCCATTTGGTTGGTAGATCTGGTGATGGCACTCATCAATCACTTTCGTTTCAAGTTTTCATGATTTAATTAACGTAGGTCGGAGTATATGTTTTCCCCCCTTTTCTTGGTTCCTTTTTACCTTCGATAGATGGCAACAATTTGTACTGTTGAAAACCACAATATCGGCTGGTAAAACATAAATACCATATACGAAAATCATGCCGTGTTAAGATGTCTAAATTAATACTATTGTGTTGTGTAAATTAAGTAGCACAGTACTAGCTAATCACAATACATCTGGCTGTCACATGCTACGAGTACGAAGGTCATAGGAGGCACATAGCAGATGACATAGAATAATGTTCCCACTGGGGAATGTCCAATGTTCCTTGTCTGCTCCTAAGCATAGGCTAGGCATATATTATTAAAAAAAAAATGCAAGACACCAATATATCCAAGGAAATAAAAAAAAAGCAAAACAATGAGTATATGAACACCCTGGATTAATTAAACTACTCTATTCGCTTAATCTCAAACAATATACATTCAGATAGGACAAGTCACTGTCTATGGGCTTCTTCGAAGGGCAATTTTGCCTCAGCGCTACGGCTGCAGCAGCTCAATTTTGCTGCAGCTTTGCAGTGATATTTAACAGCATCGATGGCTGCCGAACGCTACAAAGGTTATTATCATGTCGGAGCACCATGCCTTGTGTTGTAAAAGTTCGAATTTTGGCGGATACTTTACCTCATGCGTATTACTTCCTCGCTACCAAGCCAGGTATTATATTCACTGTTCAGCCGTAAATCGAGCTGGAAATGAACATAAAAGAATTTATCTGATAATACATACACCACATAAATTTGCATGATGTCACGCCGCATAATATATGGGGATGGCCGTATTTGTAAATTTAGTGTTTTATTAGTATCTCACAAAACCTTGCTGTTTCTTTATATCTGCAGGTAGTAACAATGTTAAAGCTAAAGCTCAAAGACTAACACAATCTGCTGGAGGAAACATTCAACATCTTCTAATTTTCATCCAAAAAGGAGGGAGCGGCAGCATTCATAAATTCATTCTTACCTTGGCAACGACCAAAATATTTACATAAAATAAGTTTTGATCTCACATACCTGCGGTAAACAAAAAGTTAAGCATATAAACATGCACACATCAGCAGTATTTGTAGTAGTCACCTCAAATATCAAACGTAGGATGAGATGATACCTCACCAGTCACCACCACAGCCACAAGGCTTTGACAACAGTGCTCGATCAGATCACGGTCATAGGATTTAGTGGGAAAAAAATATTTACTTGGATTAGTAAAAAAAATGCTTACATCATGGAAACATGTCGAACTGTTGGGTGTTTCCTCAAAGAGGAAAATTTTGCCTCCTGGCTTTCTTTCAAACGGAGTTATTTGCTCCTAAGCTATAAATTTCTGTTCCCCGATATCTAAAAACCTAACCACTCAATTTACAATGCAGATATGGGGAAGCCTTCTTTCATTCAAATATGGTTTGCATTTTCCCTTGCAAAAGGGAATTATGTATATAGTCTATGAAACCTCTAAGCTAACCGCGGCAGCATCGATGGCATCACTGTTATTCTGCTGTGACCACAATTCAGCATATCGGCCACCCTTTGACAGGAGAAAATCATGTGGTCCTTGTTCCACTACCTCCCCATTCTCCAAAACAATTATCTGAAAATATAAATTTTGAAACAAGATTTATAAAAGAATCATTGAAGTGCCATCAAACAAGTATTCATCAGTATAGAGTATAATGGAAAGCTCTGTAGTTCAAACATATGAACAAATGATAAATCAGCTACAATTGAGATCTAGCCCATGATGGTAACTATCGATTTCTTGAATTGATGCAAAAGAAAATCTGTTGCTGTTAACTGATACATTACTCTGAATCCCCATTTTTAGTTCAATAAATCGCATTACTTTCACAAAATGAAGTTGCAGGTTTTTTTGTTCTAATGTATTTGCATGAACATGCATACCTCGTCACATTGCATTGCAGTTGTCAGTCGATGTGCAATAAAGATAGAGGTACGATCAACGGACAAAGTCTTCAGAGAATTTAAAATTGATGCTTCGGTGGTGCTATCAAGAGCGCTTGTAGCTTCATCACACAATCTGGTATAAATTAGATAACAAAAAAATTAAGCAAAGGGAGGAATGCAGTAAACTCATCTTTTGCAAAATTAGTGTTTGTTAACAGTGTGAAATAATTCAGATTTAGCAGGGTTCACTCTGACTATTTGGCACACCATCACCATGACATGTTAACTTCATACAAGGGCTTGCATAGGAACAATAAAAAACAGCCACTTGCTCAATTGCTAAAGCATGGTAATGCTAGTCAGACAACACTGAATCTAAAGCTTTTTAAGGCTAAAATGGAAAGAGGGAATTACAGAATGGAAGGTTCCTTCAAGAATACACGAGCAATTGATACTCGTTGTTTCTCCCCACCGCTTAACTGCAAAGGAAGTAAAATCACAGATTTTGAGACATTATTGCTAGGACCAACAGGTTCTGACTATTCTGGATTTGGCATGTCATAAGACACTGCATCTCACCTTTAATCCTCGCTCTCCCACAACTGTGTTGTACTTGTCAGGAAAGTTCATAATTGTATCATGAATAGCAGCCCGGCGGGCAACGTCATAAACCTGTACGCAAATAAACTTTAGCTTGAACAAGGTCAAATGACCCTACTCCCTCCGTCCCAAAATATAAGGGATTTATGGGGGGAGTACTATAACTTCATAATGTAAATGTATTGGTAGAACACAGTACCTCCTCATCTGTTGCTGATAACCGCCCATATTGTATATTATGCTTAATTGTGTCATTAAAAAGTACCTGCATTGGATAATGCATTAACAGTGTGAGCTACTGAGCTCTTGGAGTGAACTGCGGTAACTCCTAACTGATATGTGAAAAGCATATTGATAGAGCTACTTCTATTTACTCAACAACTTTACATATGCTAACTAAAGTTGCACAAGGGCACCAGAATGTTCCAATTGTGTATAGTCTACATGCTTTATCCATTTAGCATAGTAAATTCAATAAGACAAGAAAAGTAATGTAGCATTGACAGATTTAGAGCAGTAGATAGCTAACCGTATCTTGCGGTACAACACCAATACACTTCCGGAGACTATCCAGTGTCACCTCTCGGATATCTTGCCCATCTATTCGAATCTGCAAAGATCAAACAAAAGGCATCACAAGAATGGCAAGCTTGATACACATCTGAAGATATACATGCTGTAAAACGGATATCAATTTCATCATCAGGGAATCAAAATGGAAATAGATCGTTCTTTGTTCTTACAGATCCTGAAGAGGAGTCAAAAAATCTGAAGAGAAGCCTAAGTATGGTTGACTTTCCTGCAGAGGAATACAGTTAATGAATTGTTCGTTGATCACATAAATTTGAATTTTGCTAATATTGATAAAACAAGATATCTCATTCCATACAACCCCAAAAAAATCACTGTAGTCAGCCTTGAATCAGACATAAATAGACAAAATGTACAACCATGCCAGATGGTTATTTGATATGACCTTATCAGACCATAAGCATGTTTGTCCAAATTATAGACCAAAGAGAACACCTAACCCCTAAATTTTTTTAGTTAACCCAAAATTCAGATTAAAGCCTTAAGAGACAGCCCCTGTTGGATATTAAAAAGGCAAACATTTTTCTAGGAAAATAACAATTACAATATACACCCAAAGCTTATTGTTGTTCAGTATAGGTAGGCCAAGCAGGCTTTAATTAGTATTTGAAAACATCCATTGCTAGAAAACTTGATATCCTTCATTAATAACTTTTCTCTCTTTGCCATGGCATGGAAAAAAACATGGAAGTATTGGCTTGTGCTACTCTTTAATAGAAGGGGGAGCCCGGGAAACACCAAAAAGCCCATCCTCTTTTTAACAAAACAATTTGCTGATACGACCATGGGAGAACTCATACACGCCTTCAACTTTTGAGTCAAGTTAAACAATTGGTAGATGCAATTTGACAAAAAAAAAAGTTTTACCGCTGCCACTAGTTCCAACGATTGCAACACTCTTTCCTGCAGGTACAGTGAACGTGGCACCCTTAAGAATCTTCCTTTCTGGTACGTACCTGGAAGAAATCAGTTCTTTCAGGTAAACTACAACATTAACTCAGAAAAGTCTACTTTACAAGTTAGACTACATAATAGATAGTCATAAAATTTGCTTAATTGTACTTAGTGCTTTGATAGATTCCAAAATGATATATGATATATTGCCAGTCATTTACATCCCAATATGCACATAAATTGTTGACCCACATATGAGGTAATTAAAGGTTGTTCAAATTCAAATCGTGACAGCAACGTAGATCCCTAAGGCAGCAGTATCTGATACTGGTTTACTCAGATGACAAGCAACAAGAGATATATGCCAGATGGTAAAAAATAACAACATGAGAATATTTTACCTATTTGAACTTGATTGAGAATTGAGGCGATGGTCAAGATAAAATTTAAATATTACAGGAGAGCACAAACAAAGAGAACCACTATAACAAATTAACTTGAGCAAAACAAGGAAAGAAATTCCATCTCTACGGAGATAAATGTTAGGAGTGCTTCAATATTTCACTTTGGTGTTCAGATGCTCTGAGAGACGTGACTTTTTAAGGAAGTGGTACAAGCATGTAATAAGTAAACAGAACGCAAAATTTACCCAAAATGCACGTTCTCAAATTCAATGCGTCCTCCCTTGAACTGCAAAGGCTGTGCATGTGGTTCATCCTTTATTCCAGGTTTTTCCTGAACAAAGTGAAATAACAGCAATGAAGTTTCTGGGGTTGTGAAAGGATGAAACTGAAACTGCAAGCCATTTAGGCCCCCAACAGATAGTCACGAAGTTTTTACCTCAAGCAATTGAAACATAGACTTCATGTCAATCAAGCTTTGCCTAGATTCTCGATAGACACTTCCAAGGAAGTTCAGAGGCAAAGAAAGTTGGAATAGAAGACCATTAACCATAACCTAAATATCATAATTTAATCAAATTAATAAAAATCAGTCAAAATAAAGAAGAAAAGCAGAAAACTGGCAACATCTGGAACTGATGGTTCATGGTTCAAAATTAACTATTGTTCCAAATCTACATAATTAGTTCATAATCAATGATCATTTGACACCCCTCGAAGTGGCATTTGATGATTTGCCACCGCTCTGCCTTTGATACATGGACCCTGGGGCTACATGTCATAGAAACATGAGTGGCAAATAATCAATTTGACACTCTAAAGGAGTAGCATATGATCAAAACTTTCCAGTTAGCCCTTTTCACTTAAACAACCTTCCTGACTATAAAATAAACATAATATTGCAACAACATGCTTTGCCACTGTATGAAATGGATATGGTGCTAACCGAACATGTCAAAACGGGATAAGAAATACTTGCATCAAATAATATATAAGCGGATGTCATAAAAAATTACCAAATCACCGACAGTCAGAGCACCACTCATTACACCGTATGAACTCAAAACCATAGCTGTGGATAAAGCCGAGCTAAATATGATATTTTGTCCAAAGTTCAGGTAGGCAAGGCTACTTTGGGTTTTCAGTGCAGCATCCTCATACTCTGACCAAATTGTGAAAAAGAAATAGTAGTTAATAGATCAAATTTTATAAACCAATTTACGATATATGCCAAAGCAACATGTCAGCTAGAATTCATCAGATTTACATAGCATATAACTAAGCACTTGATAAATCAATGTGTACAAGCTCCTAATGGTTTGTGAAGATTGAAAAAAAAAACCAAGATGCAATATCAACCCTACTGTTTCTCATGGAAAACATTTTCCACATGTATTTCATGCCTCAATATAAGTTTTTTTGGTAGTTTTTATAGAAGATGAAAATAACATTAAAACCAGTGAATTAAATGCATAGAATATATCTTTCAAAAAAAAGTGTATCGAGTAACATATGCATGTCTACACGTTAACAAGGTTTCTTCCCAGAATGAACATTATATATGTACTCACTCTTTAAATATTTGTCATACTTCTCAACTTCAAATTGTTCATTGTTGAAGTACTTGACAGTCTGGCCCAATAAAGGAAGTTAGAAAAAAAAAAGGTTAATACAATTAGAATATGAAAGCTTAAGAACATAGACTAGATGCCAGGCCAATTGAAAATCATGGTATTACCTCATAGTTCAGAAGGGAGTCAACTGCCACTGTGCTAGAAGCGTTATCAGCTTTATTCATGGCTGTCCTGAATTTGGTCCGCCACTGTCATAATAATGCATTACGAGTCAAGGCATTAGTGACAAAAAAACAGCAAAAAATCTTGTTAGACTATGTATGGATGACAGACACGGTCTGATAGAGCACATCATTCACACCTGCGTCACAGCCAAGGTGAAAGCAATATAAGTAGCAACAGAAACTGAAGTAATCCAAGCAAAGGTGGAACCAAATTTGTATGCAAGTATACTTGACACCATACCAATCTGTAAATGGAAAGAAAAAAAACAGAAGGCACACGTCAGACAAAAATGTAAAATGTGACTGGCATACATTACGGAAAGTTAGAAACACCAACATTGCGCGTATATGCATAGTTGATGGGATATAACAGTCAATGACAATAATCTGAGTACCTCCAATATTGTGGGAACAACATTGAACACCATCACTGTAAGGATGTAATTTATCGCACGACTACCTCGATCAATTATGCGATTTAGGGCACCAGTTTGCCGGCTGAAAATATAGAAGCCAGGTAGCATATAAGAGCTCAGATAATTTTCAACTTTCTAGTTCTAAAACTCATGAAATATCTGATTATTTGCTTGTTTCTTATAACTTGTTTCCACACCAATTTTCAGAAGAATCAAAGTGGGATATAGGCTATAACCACCAAAATACTGCAGCCCTAGACTAGGTTTCTCATCATCTCTCCCATGCGTAAATGCTGAAATATATACATGCAGTCAAGCTACCTAATTTGGCAATTCCTTGCAATTATTTGCTACAACTTGTAAGCCACCTACATTAACTGTGATGCTTTTCTATATATTGTATTGTGCATGTGTGCATTAACGGAAATATATCATTCGATAAATTTAAGATAAACAAACATAGAAGATGAATAGGAGGCATTTTCTAGAAGTACCTTAGATGATAACGAAGATCAAGCTCATGCAAGTGAGAAAATACCTGCAACAGCAAGAGCTCAGAAGGTAAGATAACCCGTAATTTAACCAGTAAAGGAACATGTAGCTTTATTAGCATAAACAGTTCCATATGATTAAAAATGACAGAAAATGATAAAGAATTATCATAGTCATTACAGATGGGAGTGCACATCGGGCCAGTAGCATGATCAACAGTCAATGAACAGCTAGATGAGGATGCAGATGTCAAGATAGTAATAGCTATTTTTTAATGATTTTTTCTCGAGCTTTTTCTTTTCCATGAATTTAATTTTTTTAATATATAAATGTTGTGGAAAGTACTGTTTACAATACTAGCAACACTACATAAATAAGACAAGTACATCAATGCGTAGAAAGAAATAAAACTTGAGATAAACAAAAGATTCATAAATCATAATGTGCTGGAACATCTAGATAATAGAGGAATTTAGTAGATGGTTGGAAAAACATGACAAATGAGTGGTAACATTGGAATAAAAAAGGAAATTTCAATAGTTACCGTACTGGAGACTGAACGGATGGCTCTCAATGTCACTTTAGAAAAGACAGCATTTCGCAGTTCTGGCAACAGAAATCGACGAATAAATCAGTTGAATCAGTATATATTTCAAAGAGGGGCCTGGCAATGCATGTTGCTCCAAGCTCACGAAAGGAACTCAATTTTTCAGGGAAAGAAACAACCATGCTTTTTTTTCTAACCAAAAAGAGTTTACCTGTACAGGCCGATACTCCCGATCGTGCAATTCCATATCCAATCAGAACAGCTGCTGGGCTTGCAAAGAGAGCCAATAGGGTAGCATTAGCCTCTGTGAATGATGCAAGTGAAGTTTCAGCACCAGCAAGGGCTGCCAGCCAATCGACAGCAAGCTTAAACAAGAAAGGCACTTGAACATTTATAACCTGGTGTTCATTATAAATGAAAACGGTCAGATAAATAAGTTGAAAGTTCCATGTAAACTGTAATAACAGCCAACTTCTGTGGTTATCATTTCTTATATGCCCTAAATGAAGGTCCATAATTATTCCTTTGATTTGACAACAGTACTTGAAAATAGTTGTGTATCTAACAAGCGGAACTTGGCAAAAATGTTTTGAGGATATACATCCAACAGATAGGCCATATCTAGCTACTAGGTTGCATCATAATATGCCAAAATGATTCCTTCTATAAGTAAAAAATGTCACTGCAGAATAAGAAGTGAATATGTATAGAACTCCAGCCAGGAAGATTAGTACTGATCTCAATCCAGCATAATGGTCAATGGTACTCTATCATGAGATAAGTGGCAGCTTATAAGGAATTGCCATAATGTGCACCTTGTTATTATTCATTAATGACTAATTAATAACAAAAGAAATATCTTAACAACAGAATTAAGCTGCAGGTTTATCTTAGCCACAAAATACTCTGCTCATATGGGTTACCACTTTCAGGTGTAGCATTACCTTTGCCCCAACTAAGAGGCCCAATGACAATATAAGCCTGAAGCGGAAATCCGGGCTATCATTCAACAATAAGTATTTCCCAAGGTTTTTCAGTATCTGTGTATCTGCTATCTGATCATCAACATCCTTTTTGGAGATATCTTTCTTCACTTTGTCATCAGATGATTTCCCAACTACCACAGAATTGGCAGATGTGGAAAATGCATGTCCTCTCTGCAAACATGGCAAGAATCACAAAAAAACAAACTCAACAAATGAGTCCTTTCATAGTACAAAGGAAAATAACAGAGCCAAGTAACCAAACTCTGACTCAATTTTCTATATTGGATATTGATTACTAGAGTTGAAATCAACCGTGAGATACTTGAAGAACATTTAATAAAGATGAAAACAATGCATTTTAAATACCAAAAAATTGCTTGACAGAATCATCACAAGCGTAGCAAATTTATTGCTTGTAATCATATATATGAAAAAATGTGAGTAAGCGTGTTTGTAATTTATTTTGTGATGTGATGGATCAAGTCTGAAAAAAATCATCAGAAGCATAACAAATATCAACTTGAACGCACGAATGTCAGCAATGACAAAGAAAACAAGGGTATAGTAAATTTCTGATAAATTTATCCTTTTGCAACGACTGAGAATAACACTGAAACAAAGCCAAATGCGCCGAGCAATGCCATCCACAATGCTTAATAATCCTTTTAAGTTCCTGTATCGGTCAAACTAGTAACTAATCACATCTACTACAGTCTACAGTCGACTGTTTTGCTAGGAAACTCGCTTGTTTGACTGAAGTATTGATACAATACAAAATACATAATCAATCACTACTGCCTCTAACCATCCCCAAATCGAAACTAAACCAAATGCAGTAAGCACAATGCAGTAACCACAAGTTACCAAGTCGCGGGGAGGCGGCGGGTTGGTGGAGTCCGACAGGAAGCAGCTGAGGCGACCAAAGGGGGCATACTTCCCGTCGCCGGGATAAACCCTACAATTCGGCCCGAAGCCTCCGAGGAGAGGGCTAGGGAGAGGCCTCGGCACGGTCGGCGGCCGCCGGAATATGGGGGCGGCAGCGGCGACCGGCGAGGGGCCGTAGCGTGAGCGTGAGCCGCGGAGGAGGTGGCCCGCCGCCAGTATGCGGGAGGTCGGCCTCATGGCGCTCGCCGGCGACGACGGCGTCGGCGATGCAGATGATTGGGTGGAGGCCGAAGCGTGGAAGAGGCGGAGTTGGACTTGGACACTGCCCCGTAACGGGGCTGATAACGGGTCGGGTCGGGCTCGCCCGCGGTTCCTTGGAAACCGCAGCTCGGTTGTTCGGAGTGGGATCGGTGGAGCACTGGAGCTCGGCGGCGGCGGCGGCGGCGATGTCGCCGCCGGTGGAGATGGGGAAAAGGCGGCTACTGGTGATACGTTTTTTGTTTTTTGTTTTTCTGTGAAGCAGCAATTTGTTCAGGGATCCCGGATACTCCATCCACCTCACGAAAAACGATTTTTCCTGTTCTTTCAAAAAAAAACAGATAAAAGAAAAACAACATTTTTTTTTTCAAACAAACTCTTTTCAAGTTTTGCCCGGTGGGAAAACAAGTTGTTTCTAAAGTTAGGCTCTTCAGCTTATGATTATTATAACCTAGATTATTAAACCAGATTACTATAAGCTAGATTATAATAATCTGACATAGAATAAGTTGTGAGTTGTTTGTTTGTCTGGATTATTGGAGTCATGGATTATTGGGTTTGAAAGGCTAAAGTCTATAATGCCCTCAGCTATCTGTTTTGTTGATAGTATAGGTGGGTAATTTTTCTCAAGTATGTAGGGGTAGTACGTCTTTAGCCACTCAATAATCTGAAAAAAGCTCCTCCA
Organism: Oryza longistaminata; assembly: GCA_009805545.1. Classification (NCBI taxonomy): domain Eukaryota; kingdom Viridiplantae; phylum Streptophyta; class Magnoliopsida; order Poales; family Poaceae; genus Oryza; species Oryza longistaminata. Next base: position 1,048,368 of record CM020183.1, read on the forward strand.
GAGCAGCTTATTAGATTATAATAATCTGGCTTATAGATTATTGTCGACGGGGGATACCCGTAGACCGGATATAGAGGGTATTGGGGTACGCTGGTATAAGGATCTACGTAGTACGACATCGAGCAATCAAAAGATAAGAATTATACTGGTTCAGGCCCCTTGATAGGTAATAGCCCTAATCCAGTTGATATGGGATTATATGGTGGAAAACACAGATTACACAGGGAAAGGTGGAACTCGGTTTTGAAGTAGATTGAAAAGGATCCGACTCGACTATTGATCCGATTAAAACCGATTTTAGCAACGTGAAAACGGGATGACGGACGAAAAAAATCCGGAAACCTTACGTATTTTTTTATTAGGTATATAGATATGATTACAAGATTATAATACACACACAAATGTTATAAATATCGGTAAAAAAGGCTAATCCAACTATCCAACTATTAAATAACCAGTACACAAAGGCTAGAAAACCCACTAAAACACAACCCAATAATCTATTTTTTAAGAACAAGTAGCCAAATGTGTAGGGTGACCCTTTCAATAAAAATGTGTAGGGTGACTGGATGAGATTGCTTTTGGTTGTATTTTCTTGTAACAAGACCTGTACGTGTAGGATGAGGGTGGTTTTTTTTTCTCCCTTCTCATGTTTCCTTCTTTCTTCTTGATAAATTTGCAAAATTTATTTTGAGTAAATTTCACAAAACTACAAATATTATGGTCAAACTATCACAAAACTACAGATTTAACTTGGTGTATCACAAAACTACATATTTAACATTAAATTATCACAAAACTATATATTTAAAATAAAGTGTTATAAAACTACATATTTAGTAATAACTAAATTATCCCAAAACTACGGTTTTAGAACTAATTTAGTCAAAAAAAATTATAGCTCCAACATAACAACTATGCTAAGGATTCAAACTCTAAAGCTATAGTTTGTGATAACTTTAATATTAATTATTCAGTTTTATGATATTTAGCCTTAAATCTGTAGTTTTGTGATAAATTTAGTGCTAAATCTGTAGTTCTGCGATACAACACTTTAAATATATAGTTTTATGATAGTTTGATCAAAATACATATAGTTTTGTGAAATTTACTCACTTATTATTTTCTATCAACAAGAATCTGAAAAGAAGATAGAAGTCATACTTAACGGGCCTAGATAATCACGAAAGGCCCAGCGCGGGAAACCAATGGGCTGATAAGCCCATGGCAATGTGGCCCACCGAGTTGACCAGACTAGATCCAACGGTGAAGAACCCAGAGGCTTAATCCAACGGCCGCTGCTTTCGAGGCGGGCCTCCGGTTATAGTCGGCGCGCGCACCACCCGCCGTCTTCTCCCTCCAACCTGCTAAAACCCTAGCTCCCGCCGCCCCCGACGGCGCCGCTCGACGACGAGTCGCCGGCGTCGGTCGCCGACGAGAGCTAGGGCAAGTGCGGCGAGCGCGGAGGAATAGGGTTCCAGAGGAGGAGGGGAGCATGGCGTCGAACAACGGCGCGGGGACCCTCAGGTCCACCTCCATCAACGGCGTCAAGCTCTACTCCATCACCGGCAACCGCTACGTCGCCCCATGGGTCCTCTCGAAGAAGAAGCGCGCCCTCCGCAAGGACGCAGGCATCCTAACTCGCCTCACGCTCATCTGTTCTCTCTATTTTGGGTTCTTTTTTCTTGTGCAAATGACATGTATTTTCTCATTTATTGTCGTGTTGCTGTCCTTTTTTTTGGGGGGTCTTTTTAGAGTATCAGCGGAGGCTGGATTTGATCCATGACCTGAGGTTCGAGACCGCCACCACCAAGATCAAGGTGACACCGGATGAGCAGTATGTGATCGCCTCAGGTATGCGAGCTCGCTGAATCCACCATTTTCTGCACCGGCGTTGCTTTGATCAGGTTAAACTCCACAGTGCATACTCAGAAAGGCATATAATTAACACATACCCTGGAATAAAAGGCAGTGCGTCGATATAACGTAATGGTGGTTCAGGAGTCAGTTCGCATAAGTTGCCGAAGGAATAGGTGTCCAACAATATCTTTAGTCTTTAGTGTCTTTCTGCGTCCATGTCCACACCTATAATTGAGCTTTCATCCTTGCCTCACTCAGATGAGTTCGCATAGTCTAGCAAAGTTAAGATGAAAGCTCATGTTCTGGGTGCGAGTTGGCATTGGAGCATCACACAATTATCGTGGAATGCTGCCGTCCCCCTACTATGTCCTTGGCTTGCGCTTCATCGTCCCCCTACTATGTCCTTGGCTTGTGCTTCATTTGAAGTCAGAGTCAAAACATTTAAACCACTAAGGCGTTTCTTGGAGAAGCTTGCGCTTATGTTTGCTTATTGTGAGTCCAACTTTGAATAATCCCATACCTTCAGAAACAATCCATGTAATTCATGCTCTACACCTTTTTTCTTTAGTTTGTAATATCACTTGTTAGTTTAATCTTCACCTTTAATGTGTTTCAGTATTGTCACTTTCATCAGATTGTTTACACCTCTGTATGTAAGTGGAATTCTTCTGTCTATGATGTCAGGTATTTACCCCCCACAAGTTAAAGTCTATGAATTGAAGGAGTTATCAATGAAGTTTGAGAGGCACATGATTTCAGAAATTGTAGATTTCCAGGTGGGACTAGGCTCTAGTGAAGCTCATTCCTCTTTTACTATGGAGAAGACATTTGAATTTTCCACAAATCAGAAACTTGCATTTTCATTAGCTGTGTAACAAATTAGATTGTTAACTTAGACTGTAGTACATCTCTGTTGAATTTATTTTGCTTATGAGAGTTTTATACTTTCCGCTATGAGTTCATGCTTTGTCGTGGGATGTAATTTAAAGTATTTCCACATTGATACAAACCATTGGAGATTAACTGCTCAAAATTGTCTACTATGCTTGTACCTGCCAACCTCTGTATCTTTCCTTTTGTATATTTTCTATCTAATAACACATATTGCATCTTTCTGTAGGTCCTTGGTGATGATTACTCAAAACTTGCATTTTTGTGTGCTGACCGTTCTGTATGCCTGCATGCAAAGTACGGTAGACACTATAGCTTGAGAATTCCAAGGTTAGTCTGTCCTTATCACCTACATCCTATTTCTTATATACTTTTCATGCACTAACTACTTGGCCCTTTGGTAAAGTGAAGCAACATCTTCAAGAACACATAAACTGTCAGAATTAATATTTGAACCATTAACATTCTAACTTCCCTCCTGCCTCTCATGCTGATTAAACCCAGCTCATTTTAAACGCTTCTCTTCTGTGCTCCTACTGCTGATTAGGTGCATGTTAAGTCATCGACTTGGTTGCATTGCTTTAGCCCACCTCCTGCTGCTCATGCTGAAAAGGCCAACTATTTGGGCATTTTTGGCCTTGGCACTGGCTGCATAATTTCCATTTCGTCGCTGCCAAGGATGAGATATCTCTCAGGTTTTTTTTTGAGTCTTTGGAGTCTGATCAGGATGAAGCTTTAGCAAAACTAAAACAACATGATCACATCATTTTCTCTTCTTTTCCGTGATTTCCAAACAAAGTAGTCTAGAGAAGAGAACAGTGAGCATGGTAATAAAATCAATAATTTTCATCTGGCATTGACAGTATTCTGTTTAATTTTCTCCATCTTGCACCTCCATGTCTGCCTCTTGATTTCTACATGCAAATTTATAGGTAATAGCCCTAATCCAGTTGATATGGGATTATATGGTGGAAAACACAGATTACACAGGGAAAGATGGAACTCGGGGGATTCGACGAGATTGTAGTCGAGATGATTCGACTAGCTCTCGTCGACTTGGCTCCTTGCAGGCTCCGACTTCGTAGGCTGTGTGGGTTGTGTTGGCTCTGAGATTCGATGATCTATGCCCTCCCCGGGGGGTCCCTTTTATACCGCAGGTTGGGTGTTCGCCAAGTAGGACTCGAACATACCAGACCCGGTACGATACGTAGGTAACCCAATTCTTGTCCGAGGAGGTTTCTCCTTGTATATTGATTTTACGAAAAGTTTTCCTTAGAGGTAAAAGAATTTACCCGTGTACACGTGGATAGGCTTTGTCGATATGTAACGTATATCGAGGGGTAGAGGGTATACCTGACCCGTAACTCTGACAATTATAATAATCTGATATAATAATCTACTTGTTTGTTTCAGCTTACTCCTAATAAGCTAGATTATAATAATCCTAACCTGAATCAAACAGGGCCTTAGTGTCGTCTTTAGAAATTTAGAGTCTAGAATTAATGTAATTTGGGGTTAAATTTAAAAAACTACATGTATAATCCTTACTTCATCCTATGTCGAATAAAAATTCAAGGGAACATGAATTAGGCATACTTCTTTTTTTTATGTGCGTGGGCATGAGGCATGCGACGCACTAACAAGATGAATCATCCATGCACATACCTGACACTTGATACCGATCATCGAATTTTTGTCAACTTACTTTTGCACATGAATAGCCGTTATAATAAAGTTGTGCTAATGGGTTTTTCTCTCTCCGGTTTGGGGCCATGTGCCGCCGCTAAATTGGCACATCTTCATAGAAAAGCATTTGACACTGACTATACTTCTACATTAGAAAAAAAACTTAGAGTTGGTTCTAATGTTATATTAGCATTGGAGAGGGTGTAATGTTATATTAGGATTAGATGGTTTTATACTATGTTGTTGCAATATATTAGTATGATATAATTACAAGATTATAATACACACATAAATGTTATAAATATCGGTAAAAAAGGCTAATCCAACTATTAAATAACCAGTACACACAGGCTAGAGAACCCACTGAAACACAACCCAATAACCTAATTTTCAAGAATAAGTAGCCAAATGTGTAGGGTGACCCTTTCAATAAAGATGTGTAGGGAGACTGGATGAGATTGCTTTTGGTTGTATTTTCTTGTAACAAGACCTGTATGTGTAGGATGAGAGTGGGTTTTTTTTTCCCTTCTCATGTTTCCTTCTTTCTTGATAAATTTGCAAAAAATATTTTGAGTAAATTTCACAAAACTACAAATATTATAATCAAACTATCACAAAACTACAGATTTAACTCGGTATATCACAAAACTACATATTTAACATTAAATTATCACAAAACTATATATTTAAAATAAAGTGTTATAAAACTATTTAGTAATAACTAAATTATCCCAGTCAAAAAAAATATAGCTCCAACATAACAACTTTGCTAAGGATTTAAACTCTAAAGCTGTAGTTTGTGATAACCTTAATATCAATTATTCAGTTTCGTGATATTTAGCCTTAAATCTATAGTTTTGTGATAAATTTAGTGCTAAATCTGTAGTTATGCGATACAACACCTTAAATATGTAGTTTTGCGATAGTTTGGTCAAAATACATATAGTTTTGTGAAATTTATTAACTTGTTATTTTCTACAAGAATCTGAAAAGAAGATAGAAGTCATATACTTAACGGGCCTAGATATTCACGAAAGGCCCAGCGCGGGAAACCAATGGGCTGATAAGCCCATGGCAATGTGGCCCACCGAATTGACAAGACTAGATCCAACGGTGAAGAACCCAGAGGCTTAATCCAACGGCTGCTGCTCTCGAGGCGGGCCTCCGGTTATAGTCGGCGCGCGCACCACCCGCCGTCTTCTCCCTCCAACCTGCTAAAACCCTAGCTCCCGCCGCCCCCGACGGCGCCGCTCGACGACGAGTCGCCGGCGTCGGTCGCCGACGAGAGCTAGGGCAAGTGCGGCGAGCGCGGAGGAATAGGGTTCCAGAGGAGGAGGGGAGTATGGCGTCGAACAACGGCGCGGGGACCCTCAGGTCCACCTCCATCAACGGCGTCAAGCTCTACTCCATCACCGGCAACCGCTACGTCGCCCCATGGGTCCTCTCGAAGAAGAAGCGCGCCCTCCGCAAGGACGCAGGCATCCTACTCGCCTCACACTCATATGTTATCTCTATTTTCGGTTCTTTTTTCTTGTGCAAATGACATGTATTTTCTCATTTATTGTCGTGTTGCTGTCCTTTTTTTTGGGGGGTCTTTTTAGAGTATCAGCGGAGGCTGGATTTGATCCATGACCTGAGGTTCGAGACCGCCACCACCAAGATCAAGGTGACACCGGATGAGCAGTATGTGATCGCCTCAGGTATGCGAGCTCGCTGAATCCACCATTTTCTGCACCGGCGTTGCTTTGATCAGGTTAAACTCCACAGTGCATACTCAGAAAGGCATATAATTAACACATACCCTGGAATAAAAGGCAGTGCGTCGATATAACGTAATGGTGGTTCAGGAGTCAGTTCGCATAAGTTGCCGAAGGAATAGGTGTCCAACAATATCTTTAGTCTTTAGTGTCTTTCTGCGTCCATGTCCACACCTATAATTGAGCTTTCATCCTTGCCTCTCTCAGATGAGTTCGCATAGTCTAGCAAAGTTAAGATGAAAGCTCATGTTCTGGGTGCGAGTTGGCATTGGAGCATCACACAATTATCGTGGAATGCTGCCGTCCCCCTACTATGTCCTTGGCTTGCGCTTCATCGTCCCCCTACTATGTCCTTGGCTTGTGCTTCATTTGAAGTCAGAGTCAAAACATTTAAACCACTAAGGCGTTTCTTGGAGAAGCTTGCGCTTATGTTTGCTTATTGTGAGTCCAACTTTGAATAATCCCATACCTTCAGAAACAATCCATGTAATTCATGCTCTACACCTTTTTTCTTTAGTTTGTAATATCACTTGTTAGTTTAATCTTCACCTTTAATGTGTTTCAGTATTGTCACTTTCATCAGATTGTTTACACCTCTGTATGTAAGTGGAATTCTTCTGTCTATGATGTCAGGTATTTACCCCCCACAAGTTAAAGTCTATGAATTGAAGGAGTTATCAATGAAGTTTGAGAGGCACATGATTTCAGAAATTGTAGATTTCCAGGTGGGACTAGGCTCTAGTGAAGCTCATTCCTCTTTTACTATGGAGAAGACATTTGAATTTTCCACAAATCAGAAACTTGCATTTTCATTAGCTGTGTAACAAATTAGATTGTTAACTTAGACTGTAGTACATCTCTGTTGAATTTATTTTGCTTATGAGAGTTTTATACTTTCCGCTATGAGTTCATGCTTTGTCGTGGGATGTAATTTAAAGTATTTCCACATTGATACAAACCATTGGAGATTAACTGCTCAAAATTGTCTACTATGCTTGTACCTGCCAACCTCTGTATCTTTCCTTTTGTATATTTTCTATCTAATAACACATATTGCATCTTTCTGTAGGTCCTTGGTGATGATTACTCAAAACTTGCATTTTTGTGTGCTGACCGTTCTGTATGCCTGCATGCAAAGTACGGTAGACACTATAGCTTGAGAATTCCAAGGTTAGTCTGTCCTTATCACCTACATCCTATTTCTTATATACTTTTCATGCACTAACTACTTGGCCCTTTGGTAAAGTGAAGCAACATCTTCAAGAACACATAAACTGTCAGAATTAATATTTGAACCATTAACATTCTAACTTCCCTCCTGCCTCTCATGCTGATTAAACCCAGCTCATTTTAAACGCTTCTCTTCTGTGCTCCTACTGCTGATTAGGTGCATGTTAAGTCATCGACTTGGTTGCATTGCTTTAGCCCACCTCCTGCTGCTCATGCTGAAAAGGCCAACTATTTGGGCATTTTTGGCCTTGGCACTGGCTGCATAATTTCCATTTCGTCGCTGCCAAGGATGAGATATCTCTCAGGTTTTTTTTTGAGTCTTTGGAGTCTGATCAGGATGAAGCTTTAGCAAAACTAAAACAACATGATCACATCATTTTCTCTTCTTTTCCGTGATTTCCAAACAAAGTAGTCTAGAGAAGAGAACAGTGAGCATGGTAATAAAATCAATAATTTTCATCTGGCATTGACAGTATTCTGTTTAATTTTCTCCATCTTGCACCTCCATGTCTGCCTCTTGATTTCTACATGCAAATTCCTGCAGCAATACATGGAGTATCACATGTAGTATAGTAGTACTAAACAGCCACCTGTTGACAGATGCAGACTTAGTTATATGGGCTGGTCTGGATTAGTACCAAATTTTGCCCTACCAAAGTTTTGGCAACTTAAATTGTGTCATCTTGATGTTTGGTTTGGTGCCAAATTTTGCCACACTAGTTCTAAGTTCTAATTAGCAGTACTATACCCTATCAAATTTGGTAGTGCCCAAACCTGCCTAGGTTTTCGTACTACCAATTATTTGGTATGGTACATTTTTGGCTCCACCAATCTTACTGAAGGATATTTCTCGCATTTCATTGTTCTGTCTTAATTCAATACATTTTGACTGCCCTATTATCAACATTCTTTTAGTGTCCTATGGCCAATCAGAGCTATGTAATTATTGTTGGTTACATGTTTAGTATGCTAGAAAGTAGTAAGAGCTCCCTGTTGCCTGTGCAAACTTAGTTGTCTATCTGCTGCATAATGATTTTTTCTTTTAGTTTCTACATTTTGTATCTCTTCTTATATCATGGGTCTAAACTAAGCTTCTTTGAGATGATGATAACTGATAACACTATAGTAATGGAATGTTTCAATACATAACTTGCCTTAATTTTGCATGTTGCTGATTTCCATTTTGACAGAATGGGAAGAGATATGGCATATGATTGCTGGTCTTGTGATTTGCTTTGCGCTGCTTCATCACCAGATGTGTATAGAATCAATTTAGAGCAGGTCTGTTTTCTTTCTTCATCATTGATATGTATTTTAAATATCTGTTTACCTTAGTCTTAGCAAAAATCATACTATACTTTGTTTGGCACCTGTTAGTACAGAACCAAGATAGAGATGATACTTAATTAGGTTGTTTTGAATGTAAGCCTACTATAGTTTTATCGCATATCCTCTGATTAATTTTTGTCATCATCTATCCTGAATCTAACTAAATATTCTTCATATACCTTGTATTAAGTTGCTAATAGTTGCAACATTACAATGGTGTTTTCTTCTCATCATTTGCTTTCAGTCTTTTCAGAGAATGAATTTGCTCATTTCTTAATGTACTTAATGCAGGGACGATTTCTTGCATCTCTTTCATCCCAATCTCCAGCAATAAATGTGGTTTCTCGGAGGTAGTTCTTTGTTATTGACTTGTATATTTTTGAAAATGCCAAGCTTATCAAGTAGTTCAATTCTCTCTTTTTATTTGTTGTACTCCCAGTAACATACATGGGCTCATTGCTTGTGGTGGTGAGGATGGTGCGGTTGAGTGCTTTGATATGAGGAGAAAATCTTCTGTTGGCAGAATTAACACAGCTGTCTCTCCTGAAGATTTTAATCAGGTGTTGCATTGTGGAGTAGCTAATTGTTACATTTTTGACGTTATTCTGGGTGTTCTCATGCTTTAAAATTGCAGGAGGTCACATCTCTGCAATTCGATGAAAACCAAGGATACCTTATGGCAGTAGGGAGCAGCACAGGAAAGGTGAGGTTCATCATTATTCTCCTTTGATTTTCACTGCCACCTAAGTTGCAAATTCTTTTCCTGAATTTATAGTTTTATTATACTTACTGCCATTGTACTACCAGAGTTAACTAATTTATTTCTGTATTCTGTAACAAGCTATATGCAGTTTCATATCTAGTGTTTTCAGCATTACCTTTTCTTCGGTGATGGATAGGCATATTACTTTATATGTTCATGGACAACCCAATCTGTAAAAATGACGATTTTTGTTTATCATTTTTTAGTCTTAAATGTTTGGGATTTTCTGCAGGTAGCAATATATGATCTACGTATGTCTTCCCCTTTGCGAGTTAAGGATCATATGTAAGTTTGGTATCTTTTCTTTTAAAAAGAAAGGGTTTCATGCTTTCATCATAAACCATATTCCTTTAGTACATGTCAAAGCTATAAGGACTTTTGGAGAAAATGAGATACTCTTACTAGATGTGATTCTCTATGAAAATCTTATTGTGAACCCCACCTAGTTTTTCAAAAAAATTATTTTCTCTTGGCTCCAAGTCAGGATCATCTTATCTTATAAAAGCAAAGGTGCTGCTGGTGGGGGATTGAGCCGTGGTAGCCAATAGCTGAAATGTTCCTGCATTGGATAATATATTATCATGTACTTGCTGTTATTGCAGGTATGGTAGCCCAATATTAAGTATTAAGTGGCACCAGACACTTAATTCTACTGAACCTAAGCTGATTACTGCTGACAAGCATATAGTGAGAGTTTGGGATCCTAATACAGTGAGTTCTTCCATTTTTCTTTCTTTGGAAAGTGCGGGCTTCATTTTTTCCTGGAAGGCATTAACTTTGTTGGATGATGGCCTTACCCTTTTCTACAGGGAAATAACATGACTAGCATTGAACCAGATGGTGGTACTATCAATGATGTTTGTGTTTTCCGGAACAGTGGTTTGATGTTATTAGCTTTGGACAATAGCCAGATCCCTGCCCACTTTATTCCTGCATTGGGCCCTGCTCCAAAGTGGTGCTCGCATCTTGATAATCTAACGGTGAGTGAATAATCTTCACTATTTTTCTAGTTCTAATAAACCTTGGCTGAACACTACCAACTATGAATTTCTCCTTGAACAGGAAGAAATGGAAGAGAAGACAGAGAATATTGTATATGAAGATTTCAAGTTTTTAACAAAAGATGAGATGGATCGATATGATCTCTCTAAGTACATTGATCAGGGTCTTGTGAGAGCGCATATGCATGGATATGTGATGAAACTTCAGCTATATAAGAAGGTAAACTGTTTTCATGGACATCTAAGTGAATTCATGCTGCTGTAGGATGGTTGCAGTCAACCTCTTTAGTAACATGAAGACTCTTTTGTGGACCAGTTTTTTTTGTCATTATGTATATCCCATCTAAAGCCATCTGACCTTAGAGTTGAATATAAAAATGGACTTGCTATATTTGTATTTTTGTATGTGTGGTTGGGTTGCAGGAACGAATACATTGGACATGCTCTTTACTAACATTTTCATTTCTTTTCAGCTACTAGCTACTAGTGCTGTTGATCCTGAGAATATTCAAGAGAAGGTTAAGCAAAAGAAAATAGAAGAACAGAGAAAATCTCGCATAACGGTATGTCTGCCCATAGAGAGTGTTCCTTGACTGTATAACATGTAACAGGTTCCTGATCATCACCTTAATGAATGTCGACCCTTTTTTACCTCATGCAGCAAGTTGTGAAAATACCAAAGGTTAACAGGCAAATTATGGATAATATACTTAAAGAGGAAGAGGAAATGGATGCTGATTTGGAGAATGATGAAAAATCAGGCATCAAGAAGAAGAAAAAGAAACTGGAAATGAACAAGGCATTGTTGACTGATCCTCGTTTCAAAGAAATGTTTGAAAATAAGGTATGCAATCCAACCTGTCCCCGCCCAGTGTAAAATACTTTCACAAGATTTCCTTTCAAATAATAATAAACGGTCACAAGATTGTAGATGCATGACAGAAATTTTAATCACATGGTATGTAAACATGTACATTTATGTATGTATGCTCTAAGCTTGACCCCTTCCAACTATGCTAGCTCTTGGTGCTTTACTGCTTAAGCAGCTAAACAGTATATTACTGTTTCTTTTACTATATAAAGGTTCTGTTTCTGCAGTATTGCTAATGATAACTTAATTCTCCCTTGAACTTGTACGTTGTATATGCTATTTTCATGGTCCACCACCACTGTTCATTACAAGTTGAGTGTGGAGATAACTAGAGCTATAATTAGCACATTTTGCGTCTCACAGCACTTGGATACAGTGGCTGCTAACCTGTTGCTCTCCAGCTAGAGTCATGTCTCAGCTGTGCCTTTTGACCATGGGTTATATTTTTTAAGCTAATCTGGTTTTCTAATCCCATTAATCACGTGGGCAGGACTTTGAAATTGATGAACAATCAAGAGAATATCTTGCACTTCATCCTCAAACATCTTTGAAGGAGCCTCGTCTAATTGAGGAACATTTTGAGACTGTTAGTGATGATGAGGAACAAGAAGATGCTAGTTCATCTGATGCATCAGCAGAGTCTGACAGTGACAATGGCATGCAAAGTTCAAAGCGTATAAGGTGAGTTGGTTAGGTTAAATTGCGCATTTACCATTATTTGATTCTTTTTTTTTATAAAAAAAATCGTTTGCAATGGCCTCGGTTGGTTAGGTTGATGATTGAGTAATAGGCACATGCTTACTGGTTTTAAGCAATGCCAACGTGCATAATTACATGAGTTACGCTGCATTCTATCTATCCTATAGAGGGATCTGGCTTCTGGCCACATCCATTCATTTCATTTTTAGATTAGTGAGGAGGCTATTAGTTCTATTTCCCGAGGATGCTTTTCTTGTGGCGCATTGGAGTTATGCCAACTGCTATCCACCGTGCAGGTTGTATGAAGTCAAGGATGACCGTCACGCTGAGGCATTTTTGAATAGCACCTCCCTTGCCAATGAGGATGCTCTACCTATTGGCGATAGGGTAGCTGCTCTGGAGAGGCAGCGGAACTCCAATGCACTTGATGAGGTAAAGTATGGACCTGGTGGTTCACGCGAGATCTCATTCATCGCTAGAGGCTCAAGAAGGCGCAACGAAGAGTCTGATGACGAAGAGCCCAAGGATTTCAAGAGGAGAGGTGTGCAATCCCTGGGCTTGAAACAAGGCAAAGCCGAGTACTATTTGTTCGGTGGAAGCCGTGGCAGAGGAAGAGGAAGAGGAGGAGGAGGAGGTCGTGGGAGAGGAGGTGGTGGTGGTGGAAGAGGAGGAGGAGGCGGTGGTGGTGGGAGAGGAGGCAGAGGCAGAGGCAGAGGGAGGGGCAGAGGCCGGGGATGATGAGCACTTGTTTCACCATTACATTGCTCACCTTCTGCGCACCCAGGATTGTGCTAACTTCAGAGTTGGGGAGATATCATAGGGGTTCACTTGGAGGGGTTATCAAATTTTAGCATTCGGTGAAATCGTTTCAACAGTGAGGTTACAATTGGCAGCGTTCTGGTACACACATTGTAATTTACAAGGTCACCTTAAAAGGTTTCCTTTCATGTAACGTGTTTTAGGCGAGAGCTAGGCAGCTAGCATAGTGAGGATTCATGAGAGGACAAGTGCCTCACAATTTTGTTGGTGAGAAATTTATCACATATGTTTATGTATCTCTTGTGGCCTGAGTTTTTGGAGCTCTTTTCGTTGAACTTGTGTTGGCAACTTGAAATGTTGTCATTTAAAGCTCCTCAAAGTCGCCTTTCTAAGGCTGATTTCATTTTTGGATGTTTCCAACTTACGTTTTTTGTTCGCACGGTTTCAAACTGTTAAACTGTATTTTTTTCTAAACTAAATTATAGGAAAGTTGTTTAAAAAACTATATTAATTCAGTCTTAAATTGTTTTAACTAATACTTAATCAGCCATGAACTAATCTGTTTTGTTTTCTGTGCATGGGATCAGTTCCCAATCCACACCCAAGAACACATCTCTAAATTTTCATGACATGGTACCATACTACAAATCCATCACAATGGCTTGTTTTGATGTAACAGTAGAAATTTAAATGAATTTTGTTTTTGATATATAGGATGACTCTTCGGAATCAAACAAAATTATTGGTTGTGTCAAAGCCCAGTACCGGTTTTGACACTATCAAATTTGAGAATTCGTACTAGCCTAGGTAAAATTTGGAACCAAACAAAAAATCCATACAATACACTATTGAAATAGTCAAAAACTAGCTTCAATCCAAACCACAAATTTCCTCATTTGTGAAATATGTGCCTGAACCGTACAGCACATAGACAGACAGGTGGGCCCGAACTGTCAGCCTCCTAGGTAGCAAAATCCCCAACTCAACCGTAAATTTCCCCGACCAAATCCACGCAAAAACCCTTTCGCATCTAAAGTTCTAAACCCTTCCCTCCCGTGGATCATCGCCGCCGCCGCCGCCGCCGCCACCGCCGCCGCCGCCGGTATCTCGCTGACCTTTCCTCTCGTCGGACCAAGTTTGCGCGTCCCGATCTGCGGATCCGTCGGTCGCCGCCGTCGTGATGCTGTCCTTGTCGAGGGCGTTGGGGAGGCGGCTCTTCTCCTCCTCCTCCGCCGCCGCATCTGATGCCACTGCCGCGGCCGCCGCGGTGGTGAGGAAGGCGCAGAACCCACTGGAGGAGTTCTTCGAGGTCGAGAGGAGCACCGAGGAAGACAAGCCCCCTCCGCACTACGGTATCCATACCTCCCATTTTTCACTCGTTCTACAGCTCCACTAGATATTTTGTTTTGTTTTGTTTGTGTTGCGTTGTGGTTTGCGAAATTCGCAACGAGTATTGGCTCGAAAATGTCTTATGGTTGGCAATTTCATTGTGTTAATAGTTAGTGGGGAAGGCTCTGGAAGCACAGGAACAACTGGTTCTGTTAGACAGCATGCCATTAGATTGTATTGCTCATGATTGAAATCCAGATTAACGAAAAAAACAGCACAATTTTTGGACCTACTGGTCAAGCATAGAGCCGAGTTATCCATTTAAGAAAATTAATGATTTCGTATACCAGGGTCTATATAGACGGCTTACGATGATCTGTGTATGAATCTTCTGTCTGGTCTTTGTAAAGCCAGAAACCAGGCATCTCCAGATACATTCTGTTGATGCCAGTGGTAGATTGTATGTGTTCTTAAGTGCTTCTGTCGGTACACATAGGGGTGCTAATGGGTGGTAATCCAATCCATTATTGCCCCAACCAAACCAACCCTGACCACTTCTCCTTCTTCAAGCTCCAAACCAATCCAATCCATGAACATTTTTCCAAACCAAACCAGTCCAAACCATTCTAGTAAAGTGGGTTCAATCCATTCTAAATCCATGGACTGGAACCGCAGTGTCCAATCCTTGATTCAACTGTCCCCGGGAAAACCATGGTGGCATGCACCATGCATTGGACACCATGCTTGGATGCGTATTATCCACCGCAGTATCACAGAAGCTGTGGTTGCTGAGACCCTCCTCCACGCATCAGGCTGACCACCGGCGCCGCTGCCGCTGTTGCTGAGAACTCCGGCCACATGGGAGCCCCGCTGCTGACCGCCAGCTTGCATGTCACCACATTATTGCTGCTGTCCAACAGCCCGGTGAGCCAGAGCAGAGGCGAAAACGTCTTTGCTGTTACTGGTCCACCAGTGACAGCCGATGCCGCGCGCCCCACCAGCAGTGGCGCTGCGCCGAGCGCGAACAGCCAGCCGAGCAGACCCGCATGCTGTGAAGAGGTCACCGACGCCGGCGGGAGCGGCGCGAGGTGATGATGATGAGCCGGTGGGGTGCTGGCTGCGGCGGCAGTGGTGAAGTGGACGGCAACGAAGTGATGATGATGAACCATGGTGATCTCCCTGTCGTACTCCTGCCGCCGCCGGCAATGACTAGTGGCGCAGAAGGGTGCAGGAGGTGGAGAGGAATGTGTCGAGCCACCGGTGGCGTTGAGCACAGTGGTGGCGGCGCCATGGCTTTCACCTACCAGTGTAGCAGGAAGACGAAGGGGGATTTGGGCACAATCCAATGGATGCCCATGGGCTGAATCCACTTTCTATCTGAACTTTCCTAACCAAAGCCAATCCAATACTTTCCTAGCCAAAACCAATCCAATCCAAACCGTTCTGCATCTCCATCCAATCCACCCCTATCCATTAGCTGCATCAATCCATTTCCACCCACCGAAAGCCAACCCACACTGAAATCCAGCCCATTGAATCCATTAGCAAGCCTAGGTACACGTACACATGGTACAGCTATCAGAAGAATGATATATTAGGAATTTTAAAACTTACCGATCAGAATTAATAATTTACTATGGTTGGTTTGCAGATGTTTTTCTTGCATGTTGACATCTAGTTTTTGGGTTTCTTCTGATGCACTAAGCCAATACTAGAAGCCTGAAGTGTTGCTTTGATACTGTGCTTGACAAGGACATAGTTATTAACATGTCGGTGCTTCTTTATGGTCATGTCATAGCCCTAGCACTTTGCATTTAATCCAGGTGTTTAGGTATGAAGTTCTCTGTTATGATCAAATAAATTTATCCAATGATCTTTGTCAAGAAAGCTTATCAGTGCCGCCTTTTCTTTTTATTAATTGGCAGGCCGTAGTTGGAAGGCTTCCGAGTTACGCCTAAAATCCTGGGATGACCTTCAGAAGCTATGGTATGTCCTTCTGAAGGAAAAGAACATGCTTATGAGTCAGCGCCAGATGCTACATTCAGAGAATATGCGTTTTCCAAACCCTGAACGTGTTTCCAAGGTATTGTACGGCCATCTTAACACCCTGCCTCATGCAAGTAACTGAGACTTAAGTTCTCAGTTTTGTGTAACTAGGTCAATGCGGGACAAACTTTGGAAGAATTGTGACTAATCAAATAACTATATCATGCTTTTTGTTGATATTATCTTGTTTATTCTGTGGATGGTAATCTAACGATAACATGTTTTTTGTTAGACGTTATCTTGTTTATTCTGTGGACGGTAATATGCTAATTGCAAATCAAAAAGTCATATTCTTGACTTCTTGGTTTGGCTGTTCATTTCTTAACGTTTAAATTTTACTTATGGGAATATCCTTATCAATTACAATTGGTTCTTGTTTGATTGAGAAACAGAGCAGACATTGGCCTCTCTCATAATCATGTCTAATTAATCCAATGCCACAACTGATCCAAGTTACACAATTTTGTTTCTCTTATAATATTATTTTTTTGTCCTTGAATAATGCTAATTTTAGTGATTTAATCATATAACTGAAATTCTTCCCACCTACTATTTGTGTATTAGGACTCCAGAAGCACTGTCCTTTTGTACTTAAACTAAATGACCCCTTCCATATATTGTCGATAGACAGTTATGTGGAATGCCTGAAAGCAATTTCCATAGCAGAATTACAGATAATTTACGGATATGACTTGCTTCCTAAGATAACATTTTCTTAGAATTTCTTGTCAGGGTGCATATCAAACATATTTCATGGCGTCTTTTCTGTTCTTCAATCAGTAGTTGAAACATTGCATCACTGATTCTTGTCATGATTTCAGGTGAAGAAGTCAATGTGTCGAATAAAGCATGTCTTGACTGAAAGGGCCATAGCAGAACCTGACCCAAGGAGATCCGCAGAAATGAAGCGGATGATCAACGCCCTTTGATCAGCTTTCATGTTTCATGTTGGATTAACGGTTGAAAGGACGAGTAGCTATTTTTAGAAATATCTGCTTCTTTTCTGTTGTATGCTATTCTTTATCTCGGAAAGCGGTACAAGACTGGATCCTTTTGATACCCATGGAATGCTTGAAAGATCCTACTATACTATTGACATTAATATCTCCAGGGCCAATAATTTTGATGTCATCTAGAATCCATGCAATGCAATGTGTTTTGCATGTCCATGTTTCTGTCTCACTAGAAACGAATTTGTTCCTCTGTCAGTTTCAAGTACACTGTACTGTTCTGATCCTCACTTAGCAGCAATAAAAGTTTGCTGTTAAGTCCATGAGAAAATTGCTCATATAGTTTGCTGGTGGTTGGCGGTGGTTACCGCCATGCAGATTCAGATGTCAATTTTGCCTGAAAGCAAGAAATTTGGTAGCTGTCTGCAGACTGCAGGGCCAAAATATCATGTGACGACTGATTATGAGTGAGATTTGTGTCAGCAGCAGCTCTTGTGCTGCGTCAAATGGGTGTGTGAATCTTCTGAAACAAAGATGGCACAGCTGCCAGCCTGGTAGGCTGCCCGTTGCTGCAGCTGACGATTCTGAATTATTTTTTTTGGCGCCGCTGATGAGGAACGGATGATGTACCGACGCCGGTTTTGACAAAATGTGGCCGTCAAATTAATAATATGTACTTCCTCCGTATTTTAATGCATGACGCCGTTGACTTTTTGACCAACGTTTGACCATTCGTTTTATTTAAAAATTTTGTGCAAATATGAAAACATTTATGTCATGCTTAAAGAACATTTGATGATGAATCAAGTCACAGTAAAATAAATGATAATTACATAAATTTTTTGAATAAGACGAATGGTCAAACGTTGGATAAAAAGTCAACGGCGTCATACATTAAAATATGGAGGTAGTACCTTTTTTATGGGTGGTGTTTAGGTAGAAGTATTATGTAAGTGAACATCATAATTGTGTTTTGTTTTGCTGTCTTCAGAAGAAATTGGGGATTGCTGCTGTTTAAAGTACAGCACCGGTCTGCTTGGTTAACGGGACTACGACAGTATCAACTGCCAGAAAATACAGTACTCCTACACCCAATCAATGTCTATTTGTCATATGCTATTTGCTATCCGACGCAATACAGGCTCTTTGAAATGCAGGAATTTTACTGAATTTCATGTGAAACAGTTTAATTCCTACGGAATTCCGTGGATAAATCCTATGTTCTAAAATAGGCCTAAATTAATCTGAGATCTGCACTTCAGAACAAGGGAGTTTTATCTACCTAAACCATGCTCACCTGCCAACCACCCTATCCTTCTCATATCCTTCATTCACATTTCTCTCTTTTCTAGGGAACACATTTCTCTTCTTCTTTCTTCTTCTTCTTCTTTCTTAGAAAAAGGGAGAATGTTTGCCATTCTCTGATGTCCTCTACATTTATTTGGTTGTAGCGTTTTTCGCCGTGCTTTGCTTTGACGCTTCGTCCACCACAGTTGAGCTAGAAGTAGTGACAAACTGACAATGAACCAGCAGATAGATATATCACCCAAAAGTCCGCAATGCACACGCAACTTGTGTCACTGGTCACCGGTCATTGTTAACTTATACTCACTCTGATTTCAAATATTTGATGTTTACGATAAGATTCATCAAAATTGTAAGATTAAAACTTTAGTCATCAATAAAAGAAAATCATATGCATAGATTCCTCTCAAAAGCATATTATCATCTTCCCATGAATTCATTAGATTTTAAAAACACAGCAACATCTATAACACCAAAGTAATTTCATTAAATCTAATATTGAATATGTATTGATATTGCATTTGCTTTGCATTCAAAATATTACTACCTTTTTCTTTAAAAAAAATTGAAAACACTTTATAATACGATAAAACGGATGGAGTATTATCACATTGTGTAGGTCCACGAGCAGTGGGTCCCATGAATATAATTCAGCGGCACATAAGTGGGTGCGAGTGTTGATACTGCCGTAAACGAAAGTAATTATCCGGCTAGTGATGATGTGCGATTCCGTGGGGGCAATCGTGATTGCTACGTTGCGTTTGCATTGGATCAGGTCGTTTTCGGTTGCGCCACCCAATCACGCACACGTATGCAGGGCGTCCTGCTACGTGCACACCGCTCTGCACCCCGTTTTGTTCTATTCTTACACGTGTAAGATGTGTTGGCCTTCTGGCTACTACCTTGAGTAGTTGTGTACTTTTGTGTGTGTTGAATCTTGCATGTAAATAAAGTATAGAGGCATGTTGTCTTTTAGTTACCTAACAAGTTGAAACATTGTTAGGGGAAAAGCTTGTATTAAATATTAATGATTTCTGTAGGTTCTCTGAACAGTGATTTTTTTTTTTTGGCAAAGTCTATGTGGTCGGTAACTAGTGGTTTTGCTAGGAATTTTTAAGTGTAGTTTAATATTAAATATTTCTTTTTAAGCGATGAGTGCGCACGCTTCTCGAGTTTCAAAGCGACGCATTTTTTTCTTTTTAAAAAACTTTGTGTATATAAATTTTAGGACAATATTTTATATCTAGTTTTAACTTTATAAAATTTAATCATTTATACCCTCGAATAATTATCATAAGTTAGTCAACAATCCGGTCCAAAAGAACATGTTGGTGTCTCCAAACTAGCATATGTACATCCTTACTAATAAGAGATCTCTACTAATAATTATGTAGCTCTTTGCAAGTAATCAAGTCGAAATGACAACTTTATGCAAAGGGTTTAGAGGGCAATTGAAACGGTTTCATCTTGTGGATAACACATGCCTCTAAAATTGACAAGGCTGATGACTTGGCGTGGATGAAGCAAGTTTTCAGCATTTCTTGTTTTCTTGCAAGAATCGAACACCTCAGAGAGATGAGTTTGCTGTGGCCACGCTTCCAGATTCCTACTAGATTCTGTTACTTTCAGCTTACGGATGTAGATTCCATCAACGATAGATATATATCCATAGACAAAAAATAATTATTAGGTGTTTAAAAGATAATAATTACTCCATCAGTTTTTTTAAAAAATAAGACAACGAATCTGGACATGAGATTATCCAGATTCATCGTTCATGTCAAATTCTTATCTTAGGTTGGTTTTTTAGATAGAGGGAGTATGTTGTGACGATGAAAGTTTATGTTATTTTTACGTAGGTGCCCTGGATGGAACAATTTATTTTGAACTCAGTCCATCTCATTCTCATATCCTATTTCTGACAAGAGAGAATTGCTGCTTCACGACACGGCTACTTGCTCCATTCCAAAATGCAGCTATACCTTATATAATGCAAACTACATATCGTATAGAAGACTCAATCTTCTGATCCAATAGTAATATTACTACTTGATTGTTAAATTACATTTGTTCATTTGAAATGCTTTTCCTTATAGCAACATATATTTTTTCGTTGTATGCTGTTATTATTATCTTTTATTCTTTTGCCTGCAAATTCATCAATGTACAGATATATGCATGGGGTTTGGTGATTAGTATGATATTATATATATTAATTGTAATGAGATGACCGGTCCTTTGCATTGGACTACTTTCCTAACGATTACCTAATTCCTTGAAACCAATCAGAGATTGAGAGTCCCTTGCTCTTGAACAAAATTTGAGATATTATAACATTAATTGATTGGTATCCTCTACGTCCATTGGAGGCACTGACTTCATTTTGAGGGGTCTTATTCAAAGTCGCTATTATCTTTTTTGATAATAATAACAACAACAACATCTTCTATTATTTTTATAAGATAAACATGGAATACATTGATACTATATATAAAAGAGTTTGCTGGTTAATTTCTTCTCCAAAATTTTCTACTCCGGCTCATCGATGGACTCTGGTTAAATAAGTTATCTTTCTAATTATTATAGATATATAGTGGGCCCAAATTTGTTGAGACATGATGGACGTGTATTCTGGTAATATTGCATTATCTTTGTTACCACTAGATTATTTTTACTAGCTGGCTTAGTCGCTTACAGGTCTGTGGTTGCCTTGACTAGATGATTTGATCAGGGTACATTTCGATTTTAATATTAGGATGTTCCCCTCTTTTCCTTTTGCAATGGAAAATTCCTCTTTTCTGTAAGAGGTTCTTCTCCTTAACATGTTCTGTGTACTGTCATTTGTTGTCAAGATTGATTAGTAACTAGGAGTATAGGGCTATTTTAGGAGCTTCCAGAGGTTATAACTTTTTCTAGAATTAGAAGCTCTTCAAATTATATCACCCATATACTGAGAAGCTATATATAGTTGTAGAAAAATAAATTAAAAGCTAGTAGCTGTTTTTCTCCGGTTTCTCTAAATTCTCACCAGGTAAATTTCTTTGAGCAGCTTTTGGGAATCTAAAAACTCCCTGAATAGGTTCATATGACTACAGGACTGTACTAGCTTCTACAGTAGTTAATGCTAGGGGGTTGGCAGATGGGCACTACCTCTAAATCCACTTCAAACATAATGCAAAAATTGTGACAGCGGCATACATGAATATGATCTCAACCCTACCCTACCATTTGTGACAACAAAGGGCTCAAATCCAAATTTGTACCCATTTCTGAGGCAACCAAGACACCTACATCACATAATCAACAGATCCACAGGGATGTTTCTGCAAATTAGGCCACACACAAATAATCAATGCACTAATCATGCCCAGCTTCTAGGCTCTCCAGCCAGCTTAGCCCCTTCATATACATACATACATACCAATTAAGAGATCATGTATCACTCACTATATATGAGGGACACAAAATGAGAGGAGATGAGATGGATGTGTAGTTTGTGTACATGGTTAGCTTAGCTCTAGTACTACTAGCTTTTGCCAACAACCCAGCTAAGCTCAGCTGATCTCTTCACGTTTGTGGCGTGAGCTAACTATCTCTCTACCAAATCAAGCTAAGTTAATTAGCTGGATAGCTAGCTCGGTGTGGTGGTGGTTGTCGTCGTCGTCGTCGTCGTCTCCGGCGTCGGTGAGACGTACGGCGGCCGGCGAAGAAGGGGGTAAGTATATATGGGGAATTCGCTTGGCTGCGTGGGGCTTGGGGAGAGGTTGGCGGCGGCGGCGAAGGACGGCGACGCGGCGGAGGCGCAGCGGCTGCTGGCGGCGAACCCCGGGCTGGCGCGGTGCACCACCTTCGGCAACCTCAACTCGCCGCTCCATGTCGCCGCCGCCAAAGGCCACCACGAGGTAAGCATACGTCCACAATGAACTGATCACCTCTAGTACAAAAACCATCTCCATTGATGGTGCAGCAAGCTAGCTACACTATGCTTGCTGCACTCATTTTTTTAGAAAAAAAAACTTTTCTTAAAAATATTTATTATATTGCATTAAAGAAACCACTTGTAGTACTTGTTTTAAGATTTTAGTTAAGTTTATTTATATAATAAAATAGATAATTTACTGTAATAGTATGCTCAATGATCAAATCACAGACGAGGTAATAGCTTGGTTTGCTATGTTTTTTACTATTAACCAGGCATATGAATGATTGTTGCCCTAGGGACAAGTTTTTTAATCTTTTCGTTGTTAATTAATTTGCCAAAAGAATATATTCAACTGATTTTTTTTCGAAAAAGTTTTTTTTATATATACATATGCATGTCATTAAAGAAAAAAAAGAATTCGAAAGAAAGAGAGAGTAAAAAAATAATAATTTACTGCTGTCCTGGTAGATCCCATATTAATTATTAATCTTTAAGTGTTGCGCAAAAAATGGAAATCACAATCAGTCCTAGATAGCTTTATCCCGCGATGGCTGCATGAGGTGACAGAAAACCTAACGGCCGGATGATTAATTCTTCAAATGACCAATTGATCACTCGTCTCTTAATCTGATTTGCGTGCCAAAAATGACGAAAAAAACGTCATCATTAGTGAGATGTAACATTTACGCATGCAAGTTGCCTCTATTCATTTTGCGGGTTATTGTCATGCTGATGTGTGCGATTTGTAATTGTGTACCAAAACTTATATACTCAAAATTCCTTTTCATGTTGATTGGGAATCGATGCAACTATAAATGAAAGTGACACTATTAATGGAAATTCGTCAATTATCATGCTTCTCCTTTGTAGAACGGTAAAAACTAATTACAAAACAAAAAAAAAATACAATTATTCATCATGGAAAGAGAGAGAGAGAAACTAAAAATTTAGTCTAAAAAATATGTGAAGTTATTTGCTGCAAAATCATTATGAAAAGTATGGCCATGGACCCATACTAATTTGTTCCCCAATCGTACAGCCTAGTACGTTGCACCAGAAAATTTAATGCCGTCGTGTTCAGAAACACTATCAACGAAAAAGGGACGTGGTCGTACGTGTCCGACGTCCCTGACGATTCAGACGACAAATCTTTCGCTAAATCAACTCAAACCATTGTTTATTTTGTCAAAAAAGAGAGAGCAAATTTCATCTGCTGTTCAATCTCTGAACAATTGATATGTTCTGAATTTTGAACAGTTTTGACAGTCTGTTCAACTAACCAACTGTGATGTTATCGATTAAAAGGAGCAAATTTCATCTGCTGTTCAATCTCTGAACAACTGATATGTTCTGAATTCTTATCAGTTTTTGACAGTCTGTTCAACTAACCAACTGTGTGCCCAGAATCTTCGGTAATCAGCTCAAATCAATTGTCTTATTATCGATTAAAAGGAGAAAAAAATTCAGCTGCTGTTCAATCTCTGAACAATCGATATGTTCTGAATTCTTACCAGTTTTGACAGTGTTCAACTAACCAAACTGTGTGCTCAGATTGCTGCATTGCTGCTGGAGAATGGAGCAGATGTGAATGCGAGGAACATCTATGGACAGGTGAGCGAACTCAAACTGTACAAGCTTAGCTCTGCACAAGCTAAGCCAAGCCATCGGTTTTTGACTCGAATTAATATCGAGCCGTTTGATCGATCGCCCAACCGACCAACCAGCTAGTCCATGTTTCTGACCTGGATCTTTAATTCTGAATGCACATGGGGATTGATTGAACTGAAGACGCCATTGATGCAAGCTTGCCGGTTTGGTCACTGGGAGGTGGTTCAGACGCTGCTGGTTTTCAGATGCAATGTACAGTAACTGATTAGCTCGTGCACTTAAGTTAATTGCAACGATTAATCAGTTAATTAGAAATTAACTTTCGATTAATTTTTTTTTACTGAAGGTGTGGAGGGTGGAGAACCTGAGTGGGCGGACGGCGCTGCACATGGCGGCGGCCGGCGGGCATGTCAAGTGCGTCAGGCTGCTGGTGGCGGACGCCGCCGGCGACAGAGACGGGTAAGCCATTGTTGTTGTTGAGGAGCTCGAGCGAGGTGGCGGCCATGGTGATCTCGAGTTGGTTAATTGACAGGTACGTGAACAAGGCGGCGAACGGCGGCGTGACGGCGCTGCACCTGGCGGCGCTGCACGGGCACGTCGAGTGCGTCCACCTGCTCATCGACGAGCGCGCCAGCCTCGCCGCGCAGACGCTGCCGTGCGCCGCGCCGCCCATGGCATCCATCGGCGCCGGCAGCACGCCGCTGCACTACGCGGCGTGCGGCGGCGAGGTCAAGTGCTGTCAGGTAGTATACGATTCTCCTTTTCTTCCTTTCTTCTTGTTGATGATAGCCAAATTTAGTGTATGATAGTGAAAGTTTGGTTGGTATGATTCAGTCATTAATTGAGCAATTGGTCGATTTGAAAAATATTAGTTTATTGTTGATTTGGTTGTTAATTGGTCAGTTTCGACAATCCCATCAATTGAATAGATAGATCAGTTAAAATGTTAATTAACTCAAGTTAAAATGAATCAGTTAAAAAGCGAGCTCAAGTTTCAGGCTGATCATTTCTTGGCCATCGATTTCCTCTCTGAATAACAGAAACTTCTTCAGGTTTCAGACTGATCATTTCTTGGTTATCATTTTCCTCTCTGAATAACACAAACTTCTTCAAGTTGCTGACTGATCATTTCTTTGAACATCGATTGCTCTCTGAATAACTCCAAAACCTTTCCTGCTGTTCTTGTTCAGATGCTCGTGTCAAGAGGAGCAGACAGAACAGCCATCAATTGCAATGGGTAAATTAGCCAGCTCAATTATCCCCCAGATTAATTGTCACTAGTATATCGACAAATTTGATGCTCATCGCTGCAAGGATTGTGGTAGTCAGGTGGCTCCCAATCGACGCAGCCAGAATCTGGGGCTGCAACTGGCTTGAACACGTTCTCTCCCCCAAGTCGCATCTTCCGATCCCCAAGTTCCCTCCTTCCGGCTACCTCTCCCAGCCACTCCCCAGCCTCATCACCATTGCAAGGTACTTTAACTGATCGCTGATCACCAATGCAATTCTGCAAATTCAATGTGATCTGATCAGTGATATTCAGAACTTGAAATGCACTGAGTTGGAGTGGTGTTTTGTGTGTTGTTTTGTACTATGGTTTCGTTTGGTTTGGTGAGATTTGCAGGGAGCAAGGTCTGAACTTGTCTTCGGAGGTTTCTGATGGCTTCGATGAAGGAGCAGATGCCTGCGCCGTCTGTCTTGAGAGGACCTGCACTGTAGCTGCCGAAGGTATCATTTTTCTTGTTTATCTCCATCCATGCACAAAAACATTCAGACATCGAGGCAAAGAACTAACTACTCCATCTTGTTATACATATTTGATGTTTATAAGATTCAATCAGACATTTTGATCATCAATAATTTCTCAAATGCTGATTTTAGAAAGAAAAGAATGGCATGCGTAGATTTATCTTGAAAAGTATTATCATAGTATTGTACCTAATTAGATTCTATGAACTTACTCTAATGTAAAATAAAATATGATGCTCAAAATTTCAAAAGTTGAAGTAATATTACTGTAAACTTTAGATATTTGTGAGCGAAAGAAGCAATCGAGTGTTCCCTCCGTTTCATAATATAAGTCGCTCTAACTTTTCTCTTAGTAAAACCTTTTTAGGTTTGACTAAATTTATAGAGAAAAAAACTAGCAATATCTACAACACCAAATTAAATTCATTAAATGTAATATTGTTATATTTTGATAATATGTTTGCACTGTGTTACAAATATTGTTATACTTTTCTATAAAATTGGTTGAACTTGGACTAGGAAAAATGTTGACATGACTTAGACTAGTAATTAGGCGGTGAATTTAAATTAACCTGCAATGATTGTATTAGTAATACTAGTAATAGTGTTTTGCTTGGTGAATTAAATATAGTACTTGATCACTTGTGCTGTGCAGGTTGCGATCACGAGCTGTGCGTGAAATGCGCGATGGATCTCTGCTCGGTGATCAAATCCTACGACTCGGCGGGGATCGCCGGCGAGATCCCGTGCCCGCTCTGCCGGACCGGGATAGCCTCCTTCCGGACAACCGCCGCCCCGCCGCCGCCGAGCCTCGCCGGGTCGCCCGGCCATACGGCAGCATCGACCCCGACGCCGGCGCCGTCGTCCCCCTCTACTACGCGCCGCCTTTCGCGCCTTCTGCCATCCTCACCTGATCGGAGATTGGAGATTCAGTTCTGAAGCAAAAGCGTTTGTCTTTGCAAGAGCTCTGAATTTGGCGCAGAGATTATGTTTCTCGGTTTCTGAAGAAATGTGTCTCGCAAAAAAAAAGAAAGAGAAAAAGCAGCTCTGAATTTGGGAGAGATGTGTCTCTTCTTTGATTCCTCAAGCAAAGATCATTAAGGTGATAAAGATTACAATTTGTTGCATGAAAATGTATAATTAGTTGGGGTTAGGAATGTACATGTGGGTGATTTGATTTGTTGTGTTTGGTTGGTTTGGTGGTGTCGTTGATGCTGCCTGGGGGAGTATATGTGTTGATGTCGTGTTGGTCTGAATGTATGTAGGGTGGCTGTAGAAAAAAATAAACCTTTTAGTTTTTGCATTATGTGGTAAATTAAGGCATTCTCTTTTTAAAAAGATGTGCTCGATAACGATGGCCTGCGAAAGCCTGCTAATGGGCTAAAATCCACCCCACAACCAATCCAATCCACCTCCTGTGAAAGCACTCTACGAGACCAGCCCGCTCCATTTTCCCACCTCTAACATCCAAACCAATCCAACCCGCAAGAGATTTAAAACCAATCCAACCCAATCCATTCTAGCCAAGTGGGTTGAATCCATTTCAAACCCATGGAGTCTGGCATGGACTTAGATCACACTCACTGCAGGAAGCAAGCGGCTGTGTCGCCGTCTTCTGAGCAGCAGTGCCGCTGCTTGCCGATCTCGCTTCTGAAGAACGAGAATGCTGACGATGATGGAACAGAGGTAAGCTGCTTAGCCTGCTAATTAATCCTAATCGTCTTCTCGATCTGTTGTTATTTTTCATTAGAACCTATCACTAATGATTTTACGTGTTTGTTTGCAGTCGTCATGCCTCATCTGTTTGATAGGCTCGGTAAGTTTCCAAAATCTTCAGTAAAAATGATCTTTTCGTACTAGATCATCTGTTTAATTTTACCTAGTTACTCATGCTGTTGCTTGTGGTTAAAAACTGATGCATGCTGTTGGGTCGGGTTGATTATTCTCGTCAAGCTGCAGCAACAACACTAAAGGATCCACTAAAGCCCTAGGAGATCAAGATATATTAGCTCTTCAATCCTTCATGCCTGCCTTTCTGAAGATTTCAGCAGAAAGAGACGATCGATGGTCAAACATCAGAGAGAAAAGCTGATCACTTTGTGAGATTTAGTTACATGGATACTTGAAATCAAAGCTCCCCTGCACTGCAGTTCATCGCTCATGGCTACTGATCTGATGATCTATTGTCCTCTTCTTCCTCTTCAAATTGATGCATGCAGAATGATTGATTACTAGCTTAATAAACCATTTCTCTCTGCGTCATGATTCACGAATGGGGAACAACCGACGAAGCGAGGAGTAAGCAGGTTGAGTGCGGGCGGCGGCATTGGCGCAGCCGGCACAGTCTCGAAGAAACGTATAGACTGGATCGAACCCATTCTAGAATCCATGGATCGAATCCAATTTCAACCCGAAAATTTATACCCAAAACCAAACCAATCCAATCCATTTCCACCTCCTGACCAACCCGCCCCAATCCACTAGCCTCCTCTGCCCATTTCCATCCAACCAACGACAACCCAAACTTAAAACCAATCCATTTTGCCCACTTCAACCCAACCCATTAGCAGGCTGTAGCTGTACCGTTGTAAGACGCGAATATTAGAAAATGACTTAATATCAGATAATTAGAAGGGTTGATGCTTTAAATCCAGATCGTCTAGCAAACCACCTTATAAGCTAGCCGGAAGACGCCTGAGCGTTTCTCTCCGTACCGTTGTAAGATTTTGTCATTTGTTTTTTACGCTTTCTTTGTTTTTCCCAAATTAATCATGTGGTTCTAAAGTTCTTTAACATCTGATTTTACTTATAAACTGAATCAATTCTCCTCATCCTACTGAAAGCAGGAGCTCCTGAACCCCTTTTGAGGTTTGCCCCCCAAAAAAATCATAACAAGTTAACAATACATATGTACATTACCAAGCATGCCGAAAGGGCAAAAGGAATAATAAATTCTCTTCGACTTAGGGCTTCTCTTATCAATTCATCTCACAATCAAGTGGTAGCAATCATTTATACAGTTACAATTACAAAACCCCTGCAACCCCCTGGTCCCACAGTTCAGCCACATATACACCACCAATCCGAGTATCCACTATCCAGCCACGTATGATTGATACTATACGTATGTGGGTTGTATGTACATACGTATAGCTGCGAGAGGAAGCTTCCGGGCATGTACGTACGTATATACGTACACACGCATAACAACGCGACGAGCCGACGAGACGTTTGACCAACCCATTACCGGTTAGTCAACGTCTCGATCAGAACAAAAAATAATAATAATAAGTCCGACCCGGCGATGAATTTTTCCACCGTTTTTCCACGGGTAGTCTCTCTCGTTGCCTCGCCGCGCCGCGATCGATCACCGCGACGCCGCCGCCCACGCCGGCATCCCCACCACGGCGGCGGATGTCCCCGACACCGGGATGCCCATCGCCACGCGGCACCACCCTGGCTGCGCCGGGTCGTCGACGGGGCATGCTGCGGCGGAGGCGGCGGGACGAGGTCGCCGAGGACGCGGACGGCGAGGTGCACGGACGCCGCGGCGGGGCCGCCGGTGCGGCGGCAGCGGAGGGAGTAGCTGAGCCGGCGGAGCGCGCGCGGCGGGCGGAGGCCGTCGAGCACGTCGGCGGCGGGGATCCTGCACCAGCCCAGCGGCGTGGCGCCGCCGACCAGCCGGCACGCCGGCTCGGAGTACACCGCCACGTGCACGTCGCCGCCGCCGTCGCCGCCACGGCTCTCAAGGAACTCTGCGCCCACGGGGACGACCAGCGTGTCGTGCCACGAGTGCTCGCCGCTCGCCGCCGCCGCCACGTCCGTGCTGCACGCCGACGCCGCCGACGACACCGTCACGTACGGCCGCAGCCGCCTCGGGATCAGCGAATAATACGACGGCGGCGGCAGCCGCAGCGACTCCGCCGACAAGACGGTCACCTCCAGCGCCACCCCTCCTCCTCCTCCGCCTCCCCCGCCGCCGCACCCATCGCCGGCGCCGTTCTTGGACATGAACCGGAACATCGCCTCCGACATGAGCGAGGGATCATCGAAAAATGGTTCGTACGCTTTATACCCATGGGAGGTTTGAAGGATTCACCATGGCGGGCGAGAGGTGGAAAGTAGAAGGGAGGTGGGAGGAGGAAGAGGAGTAGCTTCGTTGCGCGAGAAACCGCAGAGAAAGTAATCTTAACTATTACTATATCTAACCTTCGTTTCGCTTTCAGCTGTTAGTTCGGCTCGCTGCTCGCCCTTTTGCCGCGCATTCTTGGCGTCTTCGCGCGGCCTACGTGGAAAATTCAATTCGATTCGATATGTATATTTTCAAATTGATTGATCGATTCAATAGTTTTGTGATGGCTGCGTGCGTGTTTACGTGGGACGATCAAAATCAAACTTTGAGAATTTCTTTTTCCAAACTAAACAACGCCTGATTCCTTGTGGAACTTACTTTGAAAGTTTGAAGGATGACTATTCCGATCCGATTGTTGTTGACACCTGGCAGTCTGGCACCTAACTGGTACTTCCTCCGTCCTCCGGCACATCATACTTGTCTTTCTAGTATTCAAAAATTGTCCCAAAATAGTTATCACTTGTAATTCAAATTTCTTTCCATTCTACCCCTATCCATCATCTCATATCCAACTATACATTAGTTACTAAAAGGTATTATAGTCTTTTTTCTCTTAACCTTAGTACATGCTAAATAACCTAGAATGACGTGTATTTTAAGACGGAGGTAGTACTGTAGTTGCTATATGCTGGTACTTGTAGTTCTCCTCTTCCTTTTTTCTTTCTTTCTTTCTTTCTTTTGACAGGGACTATTCAATATCATATGGATAGTCTGGTCACTTGTGTAAATGTGACGGGTCAAAATTAAGCGTACAGGAGACTAGGAGTAGAATTTTTGCAACCTCTACGTATTACAAGTGACGTAGGAGACATCATTTTTTTCCCTAAGTACTCCCTTCATTGAATGTTTATTTATTTTGCTGTGATCTTTTATCATTGAAGAAACTATATGTATGACTTGTACTTTAGCATATTTACATCAAAATTTTAAATAAGACGAATGACATTAACGGTGTCATCTATTTTAAAAACAGAGGGTAGCTTTTATCAAATTATTAGATGTGACCAATTCGTTGTCCTCTCGTATCTGAAAGGTTAATCTACAGTTGCAGGATTAATATCCTATTAACGAGTTGTTACGGAGGAATCTTCATGGAATGCAAGGGACGAGCCAAGTTGAAGCAAAAAGTACTGGAGGTCGTGGGAGTTTTTAGACCATTTTCTTACTTTGTTTGGGCTAGCATGATGGGCCATCAAAACGAGGCCCAAGAAAACTATATAACGAGGACTCAGATAAGGCCCACATCGTCCTCTTTCTCAAAGAAAAGATCAGGCCCATGTCACGAACCAAGAGACCGGATTGGGTTGTTATTGTTAGTTATTACTCATCACACAATAATATGAAAGATAAAATATAGTTCTTATATATATGTTTTATTTTTTTTATTTATACAAAACACGCTACAAATATAAATACACACATTTTTCTCTCTTTTTTTTGAAAAAAAATGCACATCTACACCTCAAAAAGATTAGGTTGTTTTATTCCGAGATTGATGATGCCACCGCAAGTATATCTTGAGTTTAGATACGTTGTCTACCACTAATAATTACTCCCTTGGTCTCAAAAGACCTAATCTTGAGTATAAATCTGGACATATGTGTGTGTGTTCAGCTTCATATCTAGAATTGGATTTTTTTTGAACGGACGGAGTAAATAATTAGCTGTACCAAGTTAAGTAAAGTATAAGCATGCCTCTCACAGAGATGTCCTTGATCCACATTCAATAGCTTCCCGTACTGTTTGTCTCTTATCTTCTAACCTTTGCATCAACACAACTTCTCTTATAGACGCTTCATTTATCACGTTTGTATATATTTGTAGAAAATATATAAGTGAGTAGTATCTTTTTTCCTTTTTTATGAGAAATGCTCAACAGTCTTCTGCCTAGCTCTACAAGGTGGTGGGCTAGACGATCTGGGTTCAAAATCCGACATGAGCGAGGGATCATCGAAAAATGGTTCGTACGCTTTATACCCATGGGAGGTTTGAAGGATTCGCCATGGCGGGCGAGAGGTGGAAAGTAGAAGGGAGGTGGGAGGAGGAAGAGGAGTAGCTTCGTTGCGCGCGAAACCGCAGAGAAAGTAATCTTAACTATTACTATATCTAACCTTCGTTTCGCTTTCAGCTGTTCGCCCTTTTGCCGCGCATTCTTGGCGTCTTCGCGCGGCCTACGTGGAAAATTCAATTCGATTCGATATATATTTTTTTCAAATTGATTGATCGATTCAAAAGTTTACGTGGGACGATCAAAATCAAACTTTGAGAACTTTTTTTCCAAACTAAACAACGCCTGATTCCTCGTGGAACTTATACTTTGAAAGTTTGAAGGATGACTATTCCGATTCGATTGTTGTTGACACCTGGCACTTGATCGATACTGTAGTTGTTATATGCTGGTACTTGTAGTTCTCCTCTTCTTTTTTTTTCTTTCTTTCTTTTGACAGGGACTATTCAATATCATATGGATATTCTAGTCACTTGTGTAAATGTGACGGGTCAAAATTAAGCGTATAAGAGACTAGGAGTAGAATTTTTGCAACCTCTACGTATTACAAGTGACGTAGGAGACATCATTTTTTTTTCCTAAGTACTCCCTTCATTTAATGTTTATTTATTTTGCTGTGATTTTTTATCATTGAAGAAACTATAAGTATGACTCAATGACTTATATTTTAGTATATTTATACTAATTTTTTAAATAAAACGAACGATCAAATATTAAAACATTAACGGTGTCATCTATTTTAATAAACGGAGGTAGTATTAATTATGGATGGTTAGCTTTTATCAAATTATTATATGTGAACAGTCCGTTGTCCTCTCGTATCTGAAAGGTTAATCTACAGTTGCAGGATTAATATCCTATTAACGAGTTGCTACGGAGGAATCTTCATGGAATGCAAGGGAAACGAGCAAGTTGAAGCAAAAAGTACTGGGGGACGTGGGAGTTTTTAGACCATTTTCTTACTTTGTTTGGGCTAGCATGATGGGCCATCAAAACGAGGCCCAAGAAAACTATATAACGAGGACTCAGATAAGGCCCACATCGTCCTCTTTCTCAAAGAAAAGATCAGGCCCATGTCACGAACCAAGAGACCGGATTGGGTTGTTATTGTTAGTTATTACTCATCACACAATAATATGAAAGATAAAATATAGTTCTTATATATATGTTTTATTTTTTTTATTTATACAAAACACGCTACAAATATAAATACACACATTTTTCTCTCTTTTTTTTGAAAAAAAATGCACATCTACACCTCAAAAAGATTAGGTTGTTTTATTCCGAGATTGATGATGCCACCGCAAGTATATCTTGAGTTTAGATACGTTGTCTACCACTAATAATTACTCCCTTGGTCTCAAAAGACCTAATCTTGAGTATAAATCTGGACATATGTGTGTGTGTTCAGCTTCATATCTAGAATTGGATTTTTTTTGAACGGACGGAGTAAATAATTAGCTGTACCAAGTTAAGTAAAGTATAAGCATGCCTCTCACAGAGATGTCCTTGATCCACATTCAATAGCTTCCCGTACTGTTTGTCTCTTATCTTCTAACCTTTGCATCAACACAACTTCTCTTATAGACGCTTCATTTATCACGTTTGTATATATTTGTAGAAAATATATAAGTGAGTAGTATCTTTTTTCCTTTTTTATGAGAAATGCTCAACAGTCTTCTGCCTAGCTCTACAAGGTGGTGGGCTAGACGATCTGGGTTCAAAACCTCACCCCTTCTAATTATTTGATATTAGGTCTTTCCCTAATATTCACATGGGCCTCATCAGTTACCCATGTTCCCTAATAAGCTAAAATATTTTAGTAGAAAATAAAAATTAATTTAGAGATAAAACTTATACTATATATGTTTTCTTAGACACTTAAAAACTAACGATAAAAAAGAAACTATATTGAAAATAAATTAAAATCAACTTTAAAATTAAGTTGGAAAATTTAAATTTTAACTTTTAACTTTAACTTGTTGGGCAACCGATGGGGCCATAATGTACGCATACCGTACTGTTTGTCTATCTTCTTTCCTTGGCATCAACAAAATTACTATTGTAGACGCTTCATTTATCGCGTTTGTATTTATCCAATTTTGTCTTCTGTAATGGCATTTGTATCTTATTTTATCTGCAATTTAGATTTAGTAATGTGCAATTTTAGGTGACCCAAAAGTCTATAAAACTTTTTCGGGAAATCTAGCAAAACCCAACAAATATCGGAATTGCTAAGCATCTGTCAACAGAAAATACATACCCAAATCTTGCAAATTTTGAATCACCGGATGTGCTTCGCGATTCGTGCTCCAGGTGCTTCTTCTCTAACTCCGACGACCTTCTTTTCTTCTCCGGCGCCGGCGAATTAGGGTCCCGGGGCGGGGTGGGGTTGGGGTGGGAGGGGGAAGAAGGGGAGGTGCCGGGCTTAGAGGGGATGGCCATGGGAGACGGCGGCCCGGCGGTGGGCGGCGGATCGGGCGGGCGGCAGCGCCGGAGCCGCGGGGATGGAGGATGGCGGTGGGCGGCCTTGGCGCGGGGGCATCACGCCGAGGAGGGAGGAGAGGGAGAGGGAGGGGGGGAGGTCGGCCGGAGGGGGGGGCCTCGTCGGCGCCGTTGAGGCCTTCCGGCCAGCCGCGCGAGGCCGGGGGCGGCACGCTGGGCGGGTGGTGGCAGAGGTGGCGGCGCTGTACGGGAGAAAGGAGAGGAGAGGAGGTTTTAGGGTTGGTTTCTTTGCACGAATCTCAAAGTAATCGGGTGATCCAGAATTTGCGAGATTTTAAGGGGGGGTTCTGTCAAATGATTATAGACATCCCAACAAATATAGTGTAGATCCCATGCAAAATACAAACGAGGCAAGCAGGGAAGAATCCAAGCCGTCCAAACCAGCCCAGATTCGAAGCAGAAAAGCCCATCTCCCAACCACTTCTCCACTCGCTTCCAGATCCACTCCACCCTCAACTCCGGCGATCTACCCACTCGCCGCCGGCGATGGCCGTGCTCCTCCTCCTCCCCCTCCGCTCCCCATCCCGCTCTCTCCTCTACGCTGGCGCCGCACTCGCGCTCGCCGCCGTCGCCCACCTCCTCCACCTCCCTTCCCTCCTCCTCTACGCCCTCCACACCTACATCACCCGGACGCTGTCCCCTCCTCCACCCCTCGCGCCGTCCTCCGCCCGCCCGGCGCCGCCGCTGGATCCGGAACCCCACAGCAGCAACGCGGTGGTGGTGGTGGTGGCAAGGCGGCGGCGTCTCCGTTCGACGAGGGGTCCAACTCCGCGCAGCTCTACCGCCTCCGCCCTCTCACGCCACGCTCGCCACCGCGCCCGCGCTTCGCCGACTTCCACCTCTCGCTCCTCCTCCCGCTCGCGCTGCTGCCACCGGCGCTGCTGCTCCCGGCCTGCCCCGGCGCGGCCGCCCCGCTCGCGCCGCTCCCGCCCGTCGTGTTCCTCTTCGTCGCGCTGCTGCGCCTCGTGATGCTCCCGTCCCCGCGCCCCGCCTACCTCGCCGCCGCGCTCGGCGCGCTGCTCGGCGCCACGCTGCTCTCGTCCAGCCCGTTCGCCGGCGCGCTCGCGTCGCTCGCCGCGCTCCCGCCACGCGGTTCGCGCGCTCGTTCTGGCTCGGCACCGACCAGCCCCGCTCTGGGCTCGCCGTGCTCGCGTCGTCCGCGCCCGCGCGCCTGCTCCTCTACCTCGCCGTCCTCGTCTCCTCCGCGGCGTCGATCCTCCAATGCTGCGGGTTCGTGGACAGCCCGGAGCTCGAGGTGAAGCTGCTCGCCGCCGCGGCGGGGCTGCAGCTGCTGGCCTCGCGGGCGGCAGTGCAGATGTATCTCAACGAGGCCGTCTTCTGCTGGTACCAGCGGCTGCACGTCAGCCGCTCGCCGGACACGGAGTACGGCCGCGCCAAGGTGTTCCTGCACAACCACCATCTCTGCGCCGTGGCCACGCAGCTCGTCGCGCCGCCACTGCTCGTGCTCTCGCTGCTGGCATTGTGGCAGGTGCAAGGAAAAGATTACTTTGAGGGCGTGGAGGAGCTGAACTGGCTTGTTGGGTGGTCGGTTGCCATGAAGGAGGCTGCATTGCTCGCGGCACGGTGGATTGTTGCGGTTTGGTCGACGGTGACCGTGGGCACGCTCGTGTTTTACAAGCGTGGATGGTTATTCGTCTTGTGATCAATCCCTTTTTTAGCTTGATTCTGCGTGATTGATTCAGATGGAGGTTGTATTTGATAGAGAGGTTCTACACTGGATTGCCGGAGTTTTGATAGCACGGCACAAGATTTTGGCTTGCATTTCTTTTGTTGGAGGACGTTGCTGGATCAAAACTTTGATTTTTCTTTTTTCCTTGTCTGTTCTTTACCAGAGGAGCAACTTCAGGTTGTTCTTTTCTCTATACGTTGAGCAGAAAACTGACTGGTCAGTCACCCTGTTGTACTATCACTGTATCCACTTTAGTGCATATCAATGAATCAATTATTTTTCACCTGGTATGAAGCTTGAAAAGCATATCTTTGATATAAAATCATTTGTAAGTCGTTTGAGGAGTATCTTACTAACTTACTGCTTCCAGTTCAACAAAGTAAAATGCCTTTGCATGTATTCTTTTTTCAGTGTTGTTCTTTGATCTTACTGAATGTCAATGTGGCAAACTGCAAAGCCAGCCGAACTGAAAAAAATAGCTAACTCTGCAATACAAGCTTAGAGGAAGTCTAGATTTGCAGATGCTACATGAGCTGCATCATCATTTTGTGAGATGCTTATGCCTTATTATGACTTCTCTATTGCACATATCAAATGCTTGTGCACAATAATATATTCAAAAATTTTCACTACAACAGCAATGGCAGTATGTTCAACTTGTATTATGTTGTTGGCAGCCCACTGACCTGATTGTATTGTTTGCGTAATATAAGGTTCCTTTCTTTTGCCAAGTACTTTACTCTTCTCGCTTAAGTGTCACAATTTTGGGCCATACCACACTGCATATTTGTTACAGCATCCGTTTTCGGAGAATCTATATAGTACTTATGGCTTGTAAATGGGATGCAGTTTGAACTACCATATCCTATTTTATTTGCCTTACAAAAATTGCACGAAACAGTTGCTTAATCTATTCTGAATTTTAACTTATTAGTGTCTTTATCATATCTGGATGTGACCTGGATAACTTATTTACCTGACAAATATGCTTGCCCTTCACCCTGCCCTTCACCCTGCTCACTTTCCAGTTGCACAATTGTCAACCTTTTCAACCTGGGTTTTCTCTTTGCGCCAATTGATGGTCACTTCTATCCTTACTTCGTAATCAGCTAATCCAATTTGCACTGTTCAACCTGCTTGCATGATGATCTTCATGGGTAACTATATTTGTGCCCATCCTTTATAAAAAAAAATCTATGTTTGCGTCTAAACAATTGGTGTCTGCTCTTATCTGAGTGAACAGTCGATTCATTTTTCACTCCATCAACGAGCTGTTTATCAGTTGGCACAATTTAATTTGCGATGGTAAGCCAACATTATTGCTGTTGTAAAAGAAGTGATTTTCTTCTTCTCAGGTTATATCCATGAAACAATTTATAGCAGTATCAACAGTCTTATGCATCAACATGTAGATCACTGGATTTCTGGATGCATTTCTATAAGGATCTGAATTCATTTGGTGTAAACAAGCAATTCAAGGAAACTTTTTTGTCATATTCAATCATTTGCAAGTACAGAGATTGAGAGAGCACATGCTCACAAGTTCATACTGAATGATTTTATAACTTTATTTTCTTTTGTCATCCAAGATACATGTTGGCATCATATTTTGCAAAGTGGATCACCAATCAGGTATGAGGTTGCAAATATCACCATATTATCATCTTTGTTGGGTTTCTTTCAGATTGATATAATACATTAAAAAACAATTAAAAGCATATGTATTTGTTACTAACTGCAAATTTGCAAGTTAGTAAGATAGGCAATCAGGTACTTGAACAATTGATACTTCACATGTCTTCAGTCTCTCATTCATACACCTTTGCTATATTGACTATGCCTTCACCAACTGTAGTGTGTGAAGTGTTTGCTGAGAGTCTAATTAAGATAGCCTTCATCATCTTCCCATGCCTTTCACTTGAAAACAATTAAGCATCACCTTTGTATAGTCACTCATCATTAAGGCTTAATCTATGGTTTTGCAGGGTGTTGGAAAGTTGGAACCCATATGTTCATCAGTGCGTTTGACTTGGCCACCTATCCAGTTGCTATCGGTGAGGATTCGAGCTGATCCATTGGTAGTTCTTCGTGGCAGAGAATGTGCTTTCAGTCAGTGCACGCGCCAAACCCTCTTTTGCATTTCATTACATTACATTACATTACATTACACTATGCTCTTGATCATCCTAACCAAAAAGACAAGCCAAAGGTATCAAAGTATTGTATTGTTGTGCCAAGAAAGGTACAAGTATGTGGCGCGCGTGTTCAAGTGAGTACATGATACAATGGTCCAAACACCAAACCTGCATGCATCAAGGAAGAATCTTGGAGATATAGGGTGAGCATATTACTATTATTCTCTGAGCAAAACAAGAACTGATTTGGTTTGGAACGAACTGTGCTAATTAGTGGCTTGTGGGGCAAGATTAAGATACAGTTATCGTCACCTGGATCATTTGCCCATTGGGCTGTGTGCATGTTGGAAGAGCAGGTGATACCAGGAAAGGAAAATCTAATGGAATCCCCTATCCTGGGGGATTGCAATTTGCCTTTCAAAGTACACGTTTCTTTTCCCACTAATTTTCTTTTGCTTCTATATGTTGCAATTAGTGTGCTTCTTAATTGTTTTTCGCTGATACGATCAGATTAAGTAATCGGAGAAGCCAAGAGTGGATGCCTGTATTTAGCAACAAGACTGAAAGGATGTGACAAGGCAATAATGTGAGTATGTGACAAGTCAATATTGATTGACCAAAACCAATATTACTCTCCGACCAGTATTCTGCATAGATTTGGACGTCCACTCCGTTTTTATTGTTGCATCTAGATTTATTGTTCAGGTGCATATTGTGGTTTGCATATTTGCATGAATCTAGATGGGCAGAAGTTATGCACTTATGCATGATCATTAGCTCACTATTAGCCGATACCATGTAAAGAAAATAAAAATAAGTAATGACTATGAATTTCATGTCAAAAATTAGGTACCATATATACCGATAGTTTTCTCCATCTAGCATGTTTGAGTTGGTGCTCGTATAGTAGGATCACTTTCTATTCCCTACAATAAATAAAAAAAGAAGAGAGAAAAGTTAAAAAGTAATTATTAAACTCTAAACAAGGAGCTAGGATTGAGCGATGATTGCAACAACCATTTGTAGCCAAAATGGGCATCACCTTCACAGCTGATGCAGCCCTATCTTGCTGAATTGTTTAACAGCCACCCATGACCCATGGGCTCATGGCAAAATTTTGTATATTTTGTTTCTTTCATGGCTTTAGCATAGTAACAACATGAGAACAAAAGTCAAGCAAATTATTGCACAGAGAGAATCCATCTAGTTGACACCTTACCAGACCCTTCTGGTGTTCTTCAAAAATCAAAATTGTGTACTCTACTGAATACTGACATAGATTATCAGTAGTGATTTTTTGTTTTCTTGGAACCCAACAAGAACATAACTGCAATGCATGTGTCTAATTATCAGAGTAATCACATATAGCCCTCTGTAAAGAATGTAATAGATGCAATTCTTTCACACAACCAATTCAAAGTTGTTGCTACATCCAACTTGTTTTAAGGGGAGACCACTAAAAAATAAGCACAATTTGCAAAGCTCTTTATATACTGTTACAATGATTGCAAGATCTATCGCTTATAGGTGTTCCAAGAATATTTTTGCGTCAAAGATCGAGGATCTTCCTGGGACCTTCCAGCCAAAAGTAGTCACAAGACAAAGGGAAATGGGAAGCTGATCTCCTGCAATGTAGTATACAGAAACTTGTCACAAGTCACTTCGTGATTACTTGGATTATTGAAACGTATTATTTCCTCCACACTTAAAAAAACATTCTCTTATTCTTCTACGTTATTATTTTAGATCATTTATTTTAAACTATTTGTTAAGTTTATTTATCAATATATTTAATTTATTTCTATAATCAAGTAGATAATTCATGTAATAATCAACTAAATAATTTTAAACGGGGCTTGCATGAGAGAAGCAGTATAAGATCATGAATCATGATGCTAATTAATCACGGTCGCTCATACGTTATTTCTATTTATTTTACTTATCTAGCTTTTTTTTATGTCTATATTCTAGTATCACCTATAATTTGTGGGAAGTGAGAAGGAGGAACCACACAGAAAACTACTAATTCAACTAATACGCATCTACGCATGGTACATCTTGCTCTAATTATTTTTGTTAGCTGTGCAAACCACGCACATACAAAAGTAATGCTCATAAAATCCATCATCGGATACGGATTACCACTATAGCCACTATTCATTAGCTCCCATCTCCATCACATCCTCCTTTCCCCCTTCTTTTCCTCCTCTATTTGGTTTTGTTTTAGAGCAATGCCAAATTGCCAAATTATTATTATGTTTTTTTTTGGGCAAATGTGACCTACTCCTCTTTGCTCCCAATCTTGGAGCTAGCTTAGCTTATTGCTCCCCACCCACCACCATTGGCCTATTGCAAGCTTGATTTGATCTGCAAACACCCACTATATTCATATACAAGTTTACAAATTATCAAGCCCACTTCTCCCACTACTAACTAACTGATAACAGCTCCTTCAGTTTGGATGTATTTCCTTTTTATATTCAGAAACTCCCAATAATTGTTGACATTGTTTCAAGTTTCAAACGGTTTTCAATTCTTGATTAATTTAATTCTCAAACTAATATACGTAAGTATATCATATATTGGAGCTTTAATTTGCCAGATTAATATATGAACCATGAAGGAGGAAAATGACCGGTGAAAGTGTAAAAATCTTACTGTATATCTATACTTCTGTTGAATATTAATTTACAATATTATAAATCTTTGTTTAGAATAAGACCTTATCAAAGTATTTTTTAAGTTCATTCAAGTCTTTTTTTTGAAAGGTGGCCCAGATGGACCCAGCTTTTATGGCAAACTAGTAGAAATAATTCATGCTGGGATCACCAACTTACCATTCAGAGTATTAATAGGAAAACTTAGCTAGTTTGATCTACAGCTAATAAGCTGTAAAAAAATCAACTAACAAACGGAAAGAAATTATAAGTAAAACTCTTATATCTAAATTGTTAATATTGAAAAAATAAACTACGATGAGTAAGCCTTAAAATTAAATTTTGCTCTAGCCAAGAAAATTGAAACAACAAAACAACCTGAGATAGAACTTGCGCTAAAGTTCTTCTAGTAGAACAAAAGACTATGTGTTAGCCAATATATTAGTTCTTGATAGGCGCAAGCATTTAACAACTACTTCTTCCGTCTCAAAATATAAAAAGGTCTATAGTTCAAATTTTGTCTTAGATCGATAGCAACATATCCCCTCTCCGTTCCAAAAAAAAAGAAAGCACATTCATACTAAAATTGGGTTTTTTTTTTTTTGACAGGGGTAGGACATATAAAAGATAATTTTTGCCGCCACGCGCTTCTTTTGGCTTTATTATAATTCGAGCCTACACATTACATATCTTAATAAGACAAACAAAATTTTCTACCCCTTTCCATAATACCCTACAATCTCTTAAAAATCGTTACATTTTTAGGAAAGAGGGAGAAAGACATTATTAAAGTCCACTAGCGGTCAATGCAATTAGTTTCACATATGCATCAGGGTAGAAAATCTTCAGATGAAGCCAAGGAACAATTTCACATCCTTGTTGTATTAGTCATACATAGTGTCATCTTCGATAGCGCTTACAGATAAGCGGCACGACCCAAGACGAACATATAGCTATCAACACCTTGTGTTTAGAGGCATGTACATGCAGCCATGAATCGTTCGCCCATTCCTGCATGATCTCGCCTTCGCATTCAGCGACAAGCATGACAGCGACCTGCATCGATCGTGAGCTAATTAATTAGTACTAATCTCAAATTGCAATGTGTTAATTGGGAACATATATGTAATATATATGCACACAAACTTCCCGTGCACACTCCGTACATACCAACTAGCAAATGTCACAAATTCTAGAAAAAATTAGACACGTACTCCTAATATAATATTACACATATCTGCAAAATCTCATATTCAAATTCATTATATTTTAACCGTAACAAAAAAAAATAAAAAATCTGATAATTTTTAGGGTAAAAATATGTTAGAATTTTATCTTTTTTTTTACGGCTAAAATATAATGAATTTGAGATAAGATTTCACACGTGGGTATAATACTATTGGAAGTATTTGTCTAATTTTTTCTAGAATTTTATATGACATTTGCTAGTTGGTGCGTACGAAGTGTGCACGAAAAGTTTATGTGTATAGGATATGTTCCGTGTTAATTAGTATCTCTCGTGCGTGCAAGCGCATCAATGGTGATGACAGGTGTGTGATGACCGATGGAAAGGTTCCAAATTAAAGAGAGGAAATTAAAAAAAAACGAGGAGATGATGAGGAAGAACCGAGGAAGAAGATGACTTAGATTTGGACTACTTTTGTCTCTACTGGAAAGCTAGTGTTAAGCAAAGGAAAGCTGAATACTACAGATGATTAAAACTAAGGTATCACTAATTAATTAATTGGGTCGATCGATCTGATGCTCACAGCTCACTCACACACTGACTGACACGCACAAAATCAGCTAACAATTAACGAAAATAAACTGTACCCCCTCTTCTTCCAATTAATTAAAAGCTTAAATCATCTTAATTATTTCCTAATAACAACATGATTATATTATGTAAAGCTCATGGCTTTCCAGTGCAACTGTACTCACTCACTCACTCACTCACTCACTATTTATACCCCGCTCAGCTCATCTTCTTCTCCGACGAGATGCGACGACTTCTCTTCGATCTCGCGCCAACTCATCACCGCCATAGCTTAGCTTAGCTTAACCATAATTAAGCTAGCTTAGCTTAGCTTAACCATGCTGACCTCGCTGAGATACCTGGCCGGCACGGCGGGGGCGAGCGGCTTCGGGTCGCGCGCCACCGCGGAGGACGCCACCGCGGCCTGCTCCGACCTCCGCCACATCACCGCCATCATCACCGGGGCGACGTCGGGGATAGGGGCGGAGACGGCGAGGGTGCTGGCGAAGCGAGGGGCGAGGCTGGTGCTGCCGGCGAGGAGCCTCAAGGCGGCGGCGGAGGCGCGGCGCGGCTGCTCGCCGAGTGCCCCGCCGCGCCGGCGACGTGGTGGTGATGCCGCTGGACCTCAGCTCGCTCGCCTCCGTCCGCCGCTTCGCCGCCCGATTCCTCGCGCTGCGCCTCCCTCTCAACCTCCTCATGTACGTACTACTGTTAATTATCACCAACTCCTCCCACTAATAATCACGACCACATCAGATCACGCTAATTAATTGTTAGTGCTAATTAGTACCATCAAATAATATTGCACATTGCCTAGCTAGAGGAATTATTTGCATGGTTGGTTTGGTTTGGTTTAAATATATTGAGGTGTTTTTAGTTAGACTAAATTTCATAAAACTATGTATATTTTAACTAAACTCTCATAAAACTAAAATCTACAAATTTAATGTTGAAGTTATCACAGAACTATATATATTTTAGTTTAAATCACTTTTACTACCGTTATGTTGGAACTATAAGCGTAATAATTTTGTGATTAAATTAG
The DNA here is from genome assembly GCA_009805545.1 of Oryza longistaminata. NCBI lineage: Eukaryota > Viridiplantae > Streptophyta > Magnoliopsida > Poales > Poaceae > Oryza > Oryza longistaminata. Next base: position 1,092,051 of record CM020183.1, read on the forward strand.
AACTAGACCTATAGTTTTACGATAAATTTGCTATCTAGCTATATATAGTTATGTTATAAAATTAATGTTAAATATAGTTTTATGATACAACACTTTAAATTTTAGTTTTACCACAATTTAATTAAAGTATGTGTACTTTCATGATGCATGCACGATGAATTCATGCAGCAACAACGCCGGCAAGTTCGCCGACCGATTCGCCTTGTCCGACGACGGCGTCGAGATGACCTTCGCCACAAACTACTTGGGTACGTACGTGCATGCGATTAACGAAGCTTAATTAATTATATATGCTAAGTATTGAAGATGTTAACTAATTATGGGTACTATACGCTTAGCTAATGGATTCGATAAAATTAATTCTTCAGGGCACTTCCTGCTGACGAAGCTGCTGCTAGAGAAGATGGCGGAGACGGCGGCGGCGACCGGCGTCGAGGGCCGCATCGTCAACGTCTCCTCCACAATCCACAGCTGGTTCGCCGGCGACGACGCCGTCGGCTACATCGACGCCGTCACGCGCAGGAAGATGTGCGTAATTAATTAGTACAAATCCCTGTCACACGTACTTAATTTAATTTCTCTCAAAAGGAGAAGAAAAAAGAAAGACGATGGAGATATTACTCCGTGCTTTAAGATTCACGTTTTGGATCATGCGCCTGTGCAGACCGTACGATCCGACGAGAGCCTACGCGCTCTCCAAGCTGGCCAACGTTCTCCACACGAGGGCACTCGCCGATCGGCTCAAGGTAATTATTAATGACCATGATCTCATAAATCAAATTAAGACTAGTATATATATACATTCATAATCTCTCCGTCCCATAAAAAACAAAAATAACACCGGATGTAACACATACTAATACTAAAATATTCAGATCAAGTCCTAGATTCGTTTTTTTGACAGGGGGAGTGTTTCAGTTATATTTGTTACTTTTGCCGCGAGTTGTAGAAGTTAAATTTTAGGTTGAATATTTATGAAGTGATGATACATTGTATATTAATTTATCTTATCAATATTTAAACTTTTTTAATAATTACTTAAGTTGCGTACAAAAAATAAAAAGGGATGTCCATTCCATGAAAAAAAAAATGTTTCCCTGATCTCATGACTTAATCACACAACAGAGCATAGCCAGTGCTAAATTAAGCAATTAACCTTAATTAATTAAGCTAATTGCCATCAATGGGTTGCGCAGGAGATGAAAGCCAACGTGACGGCAAACTGCGTCCACCCTGGGATCGTCAGGACTCGGCTCATCCGAGAACGCGACGGCCTTGTCACCAGTAATTCTTCTCCTCCTCTTCAATTAATTTTTTTTCAACAAATTTACCAGCATCCAAGTAACAAATTTACCCAAGAAATGATTTTAATTAACTGCAGATACAGTCTTCTTCCTGGCGTCCAAGCTGCTCAAGACGATCCCTCAGGTCAGTTTCATCAGTGGATCGATTTCGTTGGCAAGAATTTACTGAAAATGGTGCTTTGAATTTAACCTTTGATGATCCATGTTTCATCTGAAATTTTTCTGATCCTGTCTTGCTCATGCTATATATAATCAACAGGCGGCGGCGACGACGTGCTACGTGGCGGTGCACCCGGCGGTGGCCGGAGTGTCCGGCAAGTACTTCGCCGACTGCAACGAGGCGTCGCCGTCGAGGCTGGGATCCAGCGCCGACGAGGCCGCCAAGCTGTGGAGATTCTCCGACGAGGTCGCCGCGGAGGAGAAGGAGGAGAGCGTTCATGTCGGCAGCTTCAGGCTCCAGGTTCAGAGCTCCAATGCAGACCGTGGCTTGGCTTTCGCGTAGCTATAGCAACATCATCAGTTCATCATCACCAGAAGAAGAAGAAAAATTAATCCAATTTTGATCGCCGACGCCGACAAACTCGAAGAGATTCATTACAGAGCCTGGAAGAAAATTCAAGTTAGAGTGTCAGTTTCAGAAACCAGAGGAGTAATTACAGAGAGTAACAACATTAGAGTATAATGGTATATGTATACTGTAATCTGAGTTTAGATGTAAGATAATATGTTAGATATGTATAAGAATATGCTAGATGTAAATATATACATACAATTACACCATATGTATAATATCATAATATATGCTACATCATGTTTCATGTTATAAAACGTTTTGACTTTTTAAAAGTTTGATTTAGTTTATACAAAAACGTAGCAAACTTTTAAACACAAAACAAACATACTATTAAAATATATTCAGTGATAGATTTAATGAAACTAATTTTGCGTTGAAGATGTTGCTATATTTTCTATTACAGTTAATCAACAATTTCTAAAAAATGACTTATTCAAAAACTTATAATGTGAAACAGAAGAGCAGTGTTCACTGAAAAAAGAAGAATATGTGTTAGTGTGTTTTGAGCTGCCCTGCACAGATCAGTATGCCACATGTTCTTCTTCAATGTCAATCAACCACACTAGATTGGACTAGATTAGACTAGATTAGATGCAAATGTTCAACTCCACTACCAGGTATAATTATTTGATCCATTGTACTAGATACTCATCTTTTGGCCCCATGCATTAGTGGACTTCACTGTTTGCACGTCATCTAATCATGCCCTACCATCAAATGATCAAATTGTTTGTCTGTAATTGAAGAGGAAAAAAGGGGAACTTAGGTTCATTCCCAATCTCAATTGGAGCAGTTTGCTAATTGTTTATCACATTATGCACGAGGAAAGGAAAAAGATACCAATCAACAAATGAAGTGAAAGATGCTTGCAACTGAAGCTCCACTACAGGTCAATTTGCTAAATGGGGACAGAGAGCCATAGAATCACTCACCTGTTTGTTTGCTGGAAAGCATTAAATTATGACATTATACAAGTTATCTATTACTAGGTAATAATAATCACTTAGAAGAAAATTGACCAACAAGACCTCATAATGATCCTAACCAGCAGTTAATCTGAACTCTGAATAGAGGGTTAAATAATGATGGACTAAGAAGACTCATGGTACCCCCAACTAGTTGTTAATCATCTCCTTTATGTTCCACTATGAAGAAAGCTTCTTTTAGCTACCCCAAACACATCAGGAGATTGGAAGAATTAAGCTGGACATTTGCTATCAATCATTCCTTCTGTCATAAACAAAGCACTTTGTACCAATAAGTAGACGGCTAAACCTAATATATGTACTTAATCAAGTGCTTGGAATGATTTAAGATATCATTAGCAGAAGATCATCCTCATGATGGCCGCAATCAGTTGAAGATTAGCTAGAAAGCCCTGAAGATTCCTGTGCCACAACGGGACAACTAATTAATGCGGTGCTTTTGCAGAAGTGCCAAATCCCCAAATGGTTTCGTTTGATTAGGAATGAAGTGACTAATGATGCATGAGCAGCTGGGTTGAGATAAATCATAATTTAGTCTGAATATTTGAATCAAGCAGTTTGATGAAGACAATGATCTCTACCAACTAAAATTTCCAACCTATCTGACGGACCACTTCATTAAACCTGTACAAGAATACTAAAGAAGGACCTTTCTGCCTTTCTTGTATTCAACACAAAAACCAATTGATAAATAGTTCTTTTTTTAGTAGCAAATTTAAACCAAAGAATGTTTAAGAATTTAAGAATCCCAGGATCCATGCATAAGAATTCCAGGAACAGAGGTGTACCAGACTTGATTGTACAGTCAGTTAATGAACTCTTATCATGTTTTATGATGCAAAAGAGTAAAAAATCCATCAGAATTATGCTTTGAAATGTCCAATAGTGACCTAGTTGCTCCATGGACCATGCTTCGAAATGTTTCATGCCAGGAAGAAGTAGTGAACTTGGACAAGGGTAATGAACATACTGCAAAAAGCTCAAGTGTATTACACATGAGCAGTTGTTTTACAACATACAACAATGAAAATCTAGTTGGTATATTGCTTGGTACCAACCACCTGATTTAACTGACTTATATAGGCTACAACAAAAGATTAAAATTAATGGTAGCCTTACAAAGTTACAAGCTGACTGTGGGGTTGCCACTCCCGTTTAGCCCTCCTACTAGCCTCCTCTTTGCCGTTTTACTACGGTAACACCACACCTCAAATGCCTCAGTGAGATCAGGATATCTGAACTGCTCTGCATTCTTCATCCACTCTCCAAGAATATCTGCCTGATCACCTGATGGCAATGCTAACACCAATGAGACTATTGCACCCTCAATGTTCTGAAACAAGTCTGCATCCATCTGTGGAATCACATCATCCTTCGACTTTTCATCAAGCAAACGTTTTGTTGTTTGCATGAATGGAAGCCACATCCGCAGAAAATGAACTCGGGATGATGCTGGGAAAACAACAGAGCCATAGCCAACAGCATCAAAGGCCTTTCCAGTCACTTCTATAAGCTTTGCTTTTACAAGCCACAATCCTGAGCTATACTTCTTATCCTGAACAACTGAAAGAACATAACCAGAGATTTCTGACCAACCAGAGACAAACTCGTTCATCATCTCAATCTTTGTCAAGACATTAGCCATCCAGTCAATGTCAGCTAAACTACAGAGAACCCTTTGTTCTGCCTGTTCAGGCAATTGCTCATACTCCGAGGTCAACAGATCTAGTCCAATCTTAAGCGTGGAGAACAGCTTTTTCAATCCTTCTCGCACCACAGACCTCACATCCTCATCCATTGTAACCAAAGCAGTGTCATCGTCCTCATGGAGCATGAAGTCAATTTGCTCCTGAGCAGAAGTCTTGAGATCATCCAAGAAAGGAGGAGATGGACTTTCCATGGACGTAGCAAAACGAATGGCAGAGATGAAGACATTCTTCACAGCAGAAACATTTGGGGCTTGAAGACGGGCTAACAGAGCTACTGCTTCCTCTGAGCCAAGGCTCTGAGCTACTTCCAAAATCTCTTCCTCCTCTTTTTCATCCCACGAAGCTGCTTCAAGGTATTCAATGCAGCTTCTGGTAATTAACTCACATTTGAGAAGTGTTGACACTCGAAGCACGCCAACCGCTGACCTAACAGATTCAAAAGAATCTATAATTGATTCTCCAGGAAGATATATTAACTTCAACACCTTGACATAATGTTCATAGTCAGCACTTGTACAGTCAACCTCAATGCAGTTGTTTGAACCAATGTCATTTCTGCTAAGCCAGTCTGCAAAATACTTGCTATTTCTGGAAAGCACAGATGAATGGCAGCAAAACCATTCTGCCTGCTCATCGACCCGTTTAAAGCAAACACGAACATCGCTTGTAGTTTGATCACCGAACTTGTATCCATCAACTAGATCGGATGGTTCCATGTGTTGTCTATGCAGCAGACATCACCAGCGTGTTTCTTCGAAGCACAACTCCACGCACCTACACAACCAATTGATTGTGATTTCATCAGAATAGAGATAGTCGTTTTAAACCAATTGATTGTGATTACATTAGAACCAAAACAAACACAAACAGTATGAGTTTATGACAGTGGCTGCACCGCTGCAGCCTGCAGCGATTACTTTGGGAGCAGTAACTAATACTAATACATAAAATTCAGGAATCCTTTGAAAGCACACCCTTTAATGCCATATCATCTTGCTCTAAAAGGTAATTTCATTTCTTCTTCTTTCTTTTTTTTTTGGTAAACAAGCTCAGTACAATTCAATTTGAGGAGGGAAAGAAATCAATCCAGCCTCTGCTGGCTCGGCTCACGAAGTGTTGGTTCATGTTTTCTTTGGTAGAAACTGACCTGCTCCATCTCCGACTGATCGACGGGAGGCGGAGCCCTTCATCCAATCCACGATCTGCTCTTTAGTGCCAGTGATTAGGTCGTCACAGTGGTGATCAAGTTAATTTATCAGATCATGTGATCATGATTCATGACCAGCTTCTGGAACACTGAAAACAGTGACAGTTGATCAAACGAGATAAGGATGACACGGTGGCATTATTACACCATATGGTGATAAAATTCGTGTTTATATATGCTCCTAATACATGGCAATTCAGTGCTGGAAAGTGACTAGTAGGTTAGTACTAAAGATTAGAATCTGAAATCTGCCGGGAAAATGACAAGAGTAGCTAACAAAGCAGAGTACACAAGCGTACATCGTCATTAGACACACTACCATGCTCTCGCACATGATGAAGACAAGTAATGCGATTACAGATCAAAGAAATGCAGTACATTATTACCAAGTTGGCATCCATAAAGTAATAAATTATGAACTAGTATGATCTATGAATGCATAATATAAAACTGAACACATGTACTGTATAAGATCACACTGACAATCGCCATGGAAGAACCGAAGCACTGTTCTCAAGAGAAGCAGACAATACGTAGGACAATACTGAAAATACATAATGATCTGATCTGCTGTCGTGATCTGTAGGTGTCCATGTGCACATTGAGAGATTGTTCGTCAGAGCACTAGTGTACAAATTTACATCCTTGGATACTTCTGTATAGTGAAATAAATACAAGAGTGATTCCTTATCATGATGAAATTAAAAAAAACAGAAGTCTAGAACTACTCCGATATTCATTTCTGAATTCTTGCCCATTAATTCCACGTGAAGTACTTGCTCTTTTTTTTCTGCAGATGATATCTAGCTACTGCTCATCGTCAATAAGAATTTAGAAGCTAATGTCAACTAATCCTCCTGGTTTAATTTAGCGATCGCTCTCGATCGTGCTATCACATGCAGAATACCTAATTCTAATCTTATGCCTCGTACTAAGAATGATTAATTGTGATATATATTCCTATATGGAACGAAATAATATATGAACCCTACACTCTTCCAAACAGGCCTGATCATTTCCCTATATTCAGGTGACGGCAACATGCTACCAAAAAGGTTTCTTTAATTAACATGTTCATATATAATCATCCGGCAGTTTATTGATTCCGGCCACCCGAAACGGCATATTCGCAAATAAAAAATAATTTATAAATAAAACTTTTGCATAAGTGTTTTTAGCGATCTAAAAGCAAATGCTGAAAAATAAACTTCGATGAAAAAACCTTACAATCAACTTTAAATTTAAAATTAAAAATTTAAATTTTAGCTCATAAGTATAAGTATAAGCGAAAAGATAAAGTCGTTCCAGCACAAATCCACTTGCAGCGTCTCGTCGCCGTCGATCACATATCATCTCATCTCATAGCATGATTGATCTACACTGTCCAAGATAGCGTCGCAGTGAGTATAGCCCACATCAGCAGAGCCTACCACGATTTGAACCATTGATAGCATTGCCTTTTGTTTTCTTTTTCTCCTTCTAGCCTCATCTCTTTTGCTCTATCGACTGTTGATAAGTCATAGAAAACTTTTATGGATAGAATTTTTATATATTTGTTCTTCGTCAATCTCAATATACATCGGTTCAGTCTTTCGCATATGTTCATAGAAATAAAATGTGAATGCGTGCGTTTATACAAATGAGTATGCGTGTTATGAACATCTACATCTGTGTTGTATTTTCTAAAATATAATCTATCAAAATTAGTTAAAGAATAGTAACTTTTAAAATTTAAATTTTAGCTACGGCTGACAAGTCACATGGAAAATAATGTGAGGTTGGTTGGCGACCATAAGTCATGGTCTGGCCTGAAACTGAAAGCTCCATTCATTCCGGCCATCTCAATCGGTTTGGATTCGATAGATAGACTAGACAGACAGATCGTGATGATGCACTAATCCGGCCCAGTAGTGTGACTAGGAGTAAATATTTCAGTTGATTAATAATAATTAGGATAAGGATGGCCATGTGTTGCATTATTATTATCATGGTATTTATTTTGATGTCGGCTTCAGCTTGCTGCCAAATCAAGGTTTTTTTTTTTTTTTGTCTCGATCGGACGCGAGCTAATCTTCAGCCGGTTTGAAGGCGAGAAGAGCCAAACCAACTTGGCTTTTGTAATCTGGCTGTCGATCGTGTGGTCAGGGTTAATGACTCGCGTGACTGGCCATTTTTGACGGGTTTTAATAATTGCTTTTCTTAATCTTGCGTTTTGCCGCATGTTTATGGTGTGGTGTTCAACTTTATTTTTTTTTCTTTTCGGAATGGTGTTCGACAGTTCTGTTGCGTGTGTGGCCATCGTCGTATGCTTGTCAACTTATTATTAATTAATCATTGCTAAAATTTGAGTTTTGTAGTTTAATTCTAAAATTAATTCTAAAGTTTTTTTTATCGTGGTATATTTTTCAACGTTGATTTTTTAAACCGCAAACAAAAAATACATAGAAATTTCGACTTATAATAAAATATTCCTTTTACTTATCAATCATGGCTCAAACAATTAGTTTAAGATGGAATGTTTGTCCATCAACGAGCAATGATGCGGACTTGTTGAGCCGCCGGCGCCAACATTTGATCGGATTTATTTATTTATTTTCCCCTGACGATACAAAATGATCCACTTGTTCAATAAGTTGTCAGTATCCCGATTCGTATCCTAGTATCCTACGATACTACGATCCTACCAAGCCGAAACAATTCCGATCCCATCTAGTATCCTAATTTTCATAGTATCTCAATCCTACTATTCATTACTACACGATCCTACGAAATCTTAGGTGGTACCCCGATTCTACAATCCCTACGATACTACAAAATATTATTTAAAATAACATGGTTTAAAAATAGTGTAAATAAATATGCTCAAATTTATATAAAAATCAGTTCAATATATCAAAACCAACATGGTTTCCTCTTGATAAATGTCAATATTTACATAACATATATCATTACTACATTTTGTTTATATAGAATGGATATATAATTAATAAAAATATTAATTAAACTTAAAAAAATAAAACCTTATAGTATCCCGATATTACGATACGATATTATAAAAAAAACAATAGTATAAACAAATACGCTCACACCACATGCACACCCAACCTCTATAAATATCTTTCAAAGATTGGACCGATATATATTTTGAGATTGACGAAATCATCGTGAACGTCTTGCTGTCAACGGATATACCGTCTATCACTGAAAGAATAATTAGTCGTAAATGTGAGTAGCCATGTCAAGTCTACGATTTCAACCTAAGTGAGCTGGTTCCACCATAAGAAACCTAACCAGTTGAGCAACGCTCACTTCACTATTATTGAGGCAAATTCGTACTCCCTCTATTTCAAAATGCAAGTTGCTTAAAGTTTTGTGGCGGGTATGTCGTCTATCACTAAAAGACTGTGGCGATACATCGTCTGTTACGGAAAGAATAATTAGTCATAAATACAGGCACCCGTGTCAAGTCTTGGACTTGAATCCGAGTGGGCTGGCTCCACCTAAAAAACCCTAACCAATTAAACAACGCTCACTTCGCCACTCTGAGGCAAATTTGTTCTCCCTCAATTTCAAAATGCAAGTTGCTCAAAGTTTTGTGGTTTTTGTACTTGGTCAAAATTCTCTAACTTAACCAATTTTATAAAAAAAACTAATACTACCTCCGTTTCAGGTTATAAGACTTTCTAGCATTGCCCACATTCATATAGATGTTAATGAATCTAGGCACACATATATGTCTAGATTCATTAACATATATATGAATTTGAGTAATGCTAGAAAGTCTTATAATATAAAACGAAGGAAGTAATTAATATCCATAATACCAAATAAATATGCTATCACGATATTTATATATTCGGTTTTAATGAAACTAATTTCATGCCATATACATGTTAGGTGCAATTTTATTTAAACTAGTCACAATCACATGTGTATGTTTGTACGTACGTCCAACGACAACAAAAATAAATATATTAAGTATTTCCCAATTGGAGGGGATTTCCTATGTTTCAATGGAGAATTTTCAGAATATACCATCGAATCTGCACTGCTTTTAGGATATGCCAATATTGCTGTTGAAGCATAAAAGGCAATTTGTAGGCAAATTTCGTATTAAACCCACGGTTTACAAAATGGGGAACCACTACAAGCCCTAAGTTACCACCATGGTTTTCGAATGGAAACTAATAACATCTTTTCTGCAAAGCTGAACTAATAGAATATTTTCAACAAAGTTTGTACATACAGAAACATAAGAATGGCTCTACACAGAAAATATGACAACAAAGCTTTGCTATAGGCAAATGAAGCACATTGCTTGGATCAGTGATATCAGACCATTGTCAGGAAGACAAAAAGAACGCATTGATGTGTTTTGTCTTAGTAGGGCTCCAAGGATTCAACAACTCTCCTTGCTTGTATTTGCAAGGCCATCTGCCTCTGCTCCACGTCGAGAGTGGAGCCAAACCGACTTGCTGCCCATATCAGTGATGCGCACTGCTCGCCGAACAGAATTCTCATTTGTTCGTGTATGGGAGAGTTTTCTTTCGCATAAACATGCCCAATGAGCAATAGAAGGAACTCCCCACATTTCAATCTGCATCAAAGCATCATTCAACAAAAGTAGGTTAATCCAAAAACGAACAAACAATTTGGAGAAACAAATGTGCAATTGACTCTGTTAGTAGTGGAGTTATAGACTCAAGATTTTGATCATCAAAATTAGGACCCCAGAACAGTAAAGCTAATATCACATAGTAAGTCAGGATGTAATATTAAGGTTAGCACACAAACCTTGCTAAAACAAAGACTAGGAGTAGAGGTCAACAGCTAAAAACTTCAGATATCAATAGTTTTGAGGGCATGTTGTCACCAAGCTAGTAGGTTGCATGGCTCGTTTGTTTAACTTTCTGTTTTTCCAATTGATTGATGAGATACAGACAGATCAATCCATCAGACACATGAAGAGTAAAATTTGGTTTTCTTCAACAGGGAGGGAGAGAGTAAAATTTGGTTTGAACTGCCAGATTATGCATTCAGACTAAAGAAATGCTTAAAGGAATAATACGTGCCTTATGTGCTCTTCCACTTGCACATCCTTTAAAAGCTCTGCAACCTTCTCAAGTCCACTGAATTCCTCGAAATCCTAGATAAGGAAGAAGTTATATACAATGTGAGCCTTGGACCAACTGAAGAGCACAAAAAATGATAGGAAACAGAAACAATAAACTATGTCAACTTATTTAATGCTCAATGTCCTTTCAAACTAAGAGTAAGTCTTATTCATTTTGTTCTGAAATAAACCTGATGTTTATATTTCTCTTATGTCAAGTAATTGTACACTAACCCTAAGTAATGTAATAGAAAAAAAAAACTAACATGTAAAAGATTTTAAGAGAATCATAACAATTAGGTAAAGAGGTAACAGCACCATCTGATTGGGGGGTGAATCCAACATCAACGATATCAGCGCGTCCAAGCACACTCCTTGCTCAGCTGGACCTCGGTTAGCTAATATATTCAAGATTACCTATAGAAAATAAAGGTTTTAGCTAATCAAGCCAAGAATATATGGGACAGGACAAAAATCACATGAGCAGATGGTACCATATTGAGCAATGATTTATGCTCGAAGAAAGAATCCGCAACCACAGAGAACAGGAACTTCTTGACAGTGATATACAATATAGAACTAACGATTTGACGCTTTACGGCTATGCGATAAATAAATTGCATGATCAACAGATTACCATATGAGTGAGACCAAAAACAAAAAAATTTCTAGACAGTATGATTTAACAAACATAATTAAACCATCAAGCATAAAACAGATGTCTTAGAAGACCAAAGCAAGCACTACAGATAATTGGATATTACCTTCACAGCCTTGTACTTGTGTGCCAGAGCAGTGCATCGGCTATACAAAAGGCAACATCCTTCCAAGACTCTAAGAGCGAGAGCAATTTCATTATCTGTTGGGGGGCTTGTAATCTTCATTGGTTCTACTCCAAATATATGATCCAAGGTCACAACAGGATCTTCCTTTGGTTGATGCAATGAGTTCTGAAAGAGAACAGGAATAACTGTCACAGAACACCAGCTCGTCAGTTCCTGCTCCTTTCTCAGGTATACATACAAGAAGTATATCCAACAAAATGCATGAGCATCACAAGTTCTTGATCAAGTTACAAACCTGAGGGAAACAATTATACTGTAATCAGGGGAAAAAGACCTCACTGTAATATTGTTCTGCTGAATTACTCAGCTAACTATGCTAGATGCTACAACAATCATTCAACTGAGGAAGATCCAATACAAAATACATATTTTGACCACAAGCAAGTCCAACATAATCCATTTTAAACTTGCAATTCATTAGTAGGGTGATCTTTCCAAGTTCTTGTTGATAGCTCCAATATGGGCTAAAGCAAATATAAGCTTTTACTTGGCTTACTGATATACATAACTCGGAAAGAGATTATCAAGGTACCGTTATGAGGTTAGCTCTCCCCATAAATGCATCACGAAGAGAAGTAGAAAGCATTAGCATCGATATAATAAACACATACTACCAAGACCACTTGTTTCATTTATAATGAACTAAGTCTTGTGCAGCACCAAACTAAACCAGCTCAAATAACAATAGGGTTCTGAATAACATGCTTATCACCTAATACTGAATCTTGTGCTCTGACTGATATGTTACATCTAATAACAGTAGGGTTAATCGATGCTCTCATCTTAAATTTGTGCCAATTGTGGCAAGACAGTAACTATGTTCATCGAATTCATTCTAACCACCATTGGATATTGCATTGCATTAGAGATCAGGCCAACCAAATGTCGCTCCAATTACGACGCCGGATGAGAATCACGAGAACAACCCGGTGACCTATCGTTGGATCGACGGAATGGATGGGAAAACCGTTTGTACCTTGGAGATCGGGGATAGACTGGGAATGCCGGAAGAGGAGCAGCTGCGAGTCGTCGGTGGCGGAGGCGGCGGAGCGGAGGAGGGAGCCGAGGAGGAGGCTGCGGAGCCCCCACGCGCGGAGGAAGGAGGAGTCCGGCCTTGGCGTCGCGCAGCCCCGTGCGCAGCGCCAGCGTCACCTCCCGGTATAGCCGCCGCCGCCGCCGTCTCCCGCCGAGGAAGATCCCTCCGCTACCGCTTCCGCACCCGCGCCCCCTCCAGCCGCCGCCGCCACCTCCTTCCGGCTCATCCCCGCCGGTTCGCTCGATTTTGACGTAGGTGTTGCACCTGTGGTAACTGCTAACTTGGGGTTGGGGTTGGGAGCAGAGTAGGGCTCCGCTCCGATTTGTGATCTGTTACAGGTTTTGGGAATAGGTTGACAAGTTAGGATTTACTTAGCTTCTACTACATGTCTGCCTAGGGTGTATGATTTTCGTATTTGTTGGTTTATTATGCTTGGAATTTGTAAGGCTGGAATCGTAGAATTTATGCTATTAGATTCATACCTTCACTTTGCGATCTACATGCACGGTCCAGTTGGAAAAGAAAAAAACAAGTTACCTTTACACTGAATTTCGCTAGTCTTCGAAAAGCTGTCTCTGTAGCCATTCCCTCGGATGTATTTACGAATTATAGGTTCAGTTCTAGTTGCCTGCATGGGATTCTGGTGCTAAACTGTTACAGTTAGTTGCGTAGTTTGCTTTTTGTGCCTTCATTTTCCATGAATCATTTTTGTGTTGTCCAAGTTCATCCATGTTTTTTTTCTTAATCATTGGTCCAATATGTTAGGTCAACTGAAAAGGACTGGGGAATCGTTGTGAATATAAGTTCAGGCATGTCTCATTGGTTAGTGAGAACAGAGTAGTGTGTGATTGCCTAGATAAATTAAGAGTATTGAAAGGGCTCCGGTTACACACACAAAACTACAACGTGATTTTGGTTTTATGCGTAGTAAACCTTGTACTTGAATGACATCACAACATAGTGACCTTATTGTAAACCAGTCATATGATGTGTATTTCTGGTGCACTTATTTTGATCCCCGCTACTAAGTTTGTTGTTTTGTTCCGCTTAAAACAGCTTGCACAATTTGTCTGCACAAAGGCACTGAGATACATTGAGCAGTGCTGAATTGTTCAGAAGCAGATTACTTTCCTAACTTTGTAAATTGCCAATCCTGTTCCATTTTGATGGCACACATCTCATCAATTGTATTAAATATGTTGATAATTCCAGCTGTGCTGCTGACATACATATGTTTCTTTGCAGTTTAACATCTCCAAGTCAAGATGGTTAATTTTGGGAAGAAATTGACGGCTGATCAAATTCCGGAATGGAAAGGGTATGATTCAGGGCTTTTATTACTTTAATTTTTATGGACCATTCTACGCTTACCAGTTCTGTAAATATCATCAGTCTTCCACCCCTCACCAGATAGTATTTTACATTAAATTTTTCTATGAAAATTTATTATTTTTTTCTTAACAAACCTGATAGTCTGATGATACATTGAAATAGTTGATACTTAGTTACCGAAATTTAGCTTTGCCTTTTTTATATCAATGTTTCCAGGTACTACATAAACTACAAGTTGATGAAAAAGAAAGTAAAACAGTATGGACAGCAGGTTCAACAGGGTGAGAAAGATCGTCGCCGGGTTCTTAAGGATTTCTCGAAGATGCTTGATGATCAGGTAATGCCAAGAGATAGATGCTATGCAAAGCCATTACTTTATCCTCCCTGATCTGCTTTAATTGCAGACTTTAGCTTCTCTGTGGATATTTAGCTTGCTGAGTGTAGCATCGACATGGTGAGCATGCGTAATCTATGTCAGTGTTTACCCACATATGCTCATATATCAAATTATCCATGCATGGCCTTTCTAAGCAAAAGAAACTCAATAGTTGCATTTTGAACAAACTGTGGCGGAGTTTTGTCACCATTTTTCTTGTAAAAACTGAGTAGTAATAGCATATTATCAAAATGTTACAAGCCAACATTTCTAGTTGATGACTTACTGTTCTTTTTTTTTTCTTTTTGGTGCTCAGATATGAGCCCTGTTTTCACCTGGTTCCATCCCTTGTGCGAGATTTTGATGCAACGAATTTATCTAATTCACCATACTAAAATTTATGTTTTACATTACTGATGTTCTGTTTTCCCGTGGCATCAGATTGAGAAGATTGTCCTATTTCTGTTGGAGCAACAAGGAGCGTTGGCAAGCAGGATAGAGAAATTAGGAAAGCAAAGGGCAATATTAGCAGAACAGCCAGATATATCTGCCATTGCTGAGTTGCGAGAAGCTTACAGGGAAGTTGGCCTGGATCTTATCAAACTTCTCAAATTTGTTGATCTCAATGCGACTGGCATTCGGAAAATTTTGAAGAAGTTTGACAAGCGTTTCGGCTACAGATTTACTGATTACTATGTGACAAGTAGATCGAATCACCCATATTCTCAGCTACAGCAGGTCTTCAAGCATGTGGTAATGTACTGACTCCAGATTAAAGTATCATCAAATTTTATACTGCTTTTCATTTGCATTGTATTGTACCATCTGCATCTACGGATCCATGATCTTGTCTTTTGAATTCCATGAAATACACACCAGTACATCTTACACGCTTTATGCAACCAGGGTGTTGGAGCTGTTGTAGGAGCGTTGTCACGTAACCTTGCTGACCTTCAAGAGCGGCAGGGAAGTTACTTGTCAATTTACGATCAGCCATCTACTGCTCTTAAGGTTCGTTCATCTCCTTTGCTGCTATCCTGTACGAAAATTGATAGAATAGCATGTTATAGAGACTTCATTTTTACTGAGTTGTTCTTGATTCGTCGCAGGACCCAATCATTGATATGATAAATTCATCAGTGGATAAGCTAACGCGCTCAACAAATTTTCTTAGATTTTTGGGGCAACATGCCCTAATTGTTGGTGAGGAGTCTCCTAGTACTGCAGAGGAAGAAGAAATAGAAGATCAAAAATACCATTTCATGTCCCTTATGCTGAACTTGGTGAACACATTCCTTTACATGGTCAACACATATATCATTGTCCCGACTGCAGATGACTACTCAGTGAGCCTTGGGGCTGCTTCCACTGTTTGTGGTGTTGTTATTGGTTCAATGGCTGTTGCACAAATATTTTCCTCAGTTTACTTCAGCGCATGGTCCAACAAGTCATATTTCAGACCACTTATTTTCAGCAGTATTGTTCTTTTCTTGGGTAATGTCTGCTACGCAATGGCATATGATATGAAGTCCCTAACGGTCCTCATTATTGGCCGTCTACTTTGTGGGTAAGCATCCTAAATACAATTTAAGTGAGCATTATATTTTCTGTTTTAGTTTTTTTTTTGTGTGTGTTGTGGTGCCAGTCTTATGTTTGCATTTTTCAGTTATCATCCTTATATTCTAGTGCGGGATAAAACGTGTTTCTGTTGAATAAATATAACACACCCCATTTATTATTTTCCTGTGACATCGTTTGGTTGCAACCATAGCAAGAAAGCAAGTTTTTATCGATTAGAAAATTCACATATAACTACAGAGGCCATATCGTTTATATCTGAGCACAATTTCCTGTGACCAAGTTTTTGTGAGCCACAAGAAAATTTTAGTGATATTGGACATGCTAGTTAAATATCTTTTCAGCATTGTTTCATGTTTAGTTAATGTAATTGTTGTGATGCAGAATGGGTTCTGCAAGAGCTGTCAATCGTCGATACATCAGTGATTGTGTCCCTGCAAGGATACGCATGCAGGCTTCAGCAGGATTTGTCAGTGCAAGCGCACTTGGCATGGCTTGTGGGCCTGCATTAGCTGGCTTACTTCAGTGGAAATTTAAGATTTACATGGTTACTTTCAACCAATCAACTCTACCTGGTTGGGTGATGGCTGTTGCATGGCTACTGTACTTAGTTTGGCTATGGATCTCATTCAAGGAACCAAATCGTGCCACTGAGGTGAATGGTGCCCAGCAAAATCCTGCTTCTGGTATGTACTACCTCTAATGCTTTTTATTACTTCATTCATAACTGGTTGGATATTGCACTACAAAGAATTATCTAATCCATCCTCATGATTTTATTTTATGTTCATTATGATGGCAGTACAAAGGGCAGATATCGAGCAACTAGAAAATGGACTTGCACAACCATTACTAAGAGATTCAAGCAAAAAAGATGAAGATGATGATGAAGAAGTTGATGATAGTGAAGGCGCACATGATTCTCGCAAACCCGCGACTTCGATTGGTTCAGCATACAGATTGCTTACACCTTCAGTAAAGGTATAATATTATTTCAGCTAAATTGATCACTGCTTGCATTATTTGCCTGACTTTCTTTTTCTTTTACCCACATAAAGTTGTTTCTTTACTAATTTATTCAAGTCAATAGAGGAAATCTAGCATTAACTTGATATCATGCATCTTTAAGTAGCACAGTTAGCCTCATGGTCCCCAATATGCAATTTGGGTTTTGATTTGTAGTTGACTCTTCATTCTTTTATATAAAGACGATCTGTTGTTACAACTGAATTTTTCATTGAAAAAATATATCTCGGGATAGAATAAATCATTAAAGAGCCTTAGGTTCCAACCCCTACATTGCATTGCATTGATGGTAGGCCAATTGTACTGCTGAAAACAAAGCCTGTGACCACAATTTCTTTATTACTTACTCTGCTTCTCCTGTGTAGGTCCAATTGCTGATATACTTCATGCTCAAATACGCGATGGAGATTTTACTTTCTGAGTCAAGTGTTATTACCAATCACTATTTCAATTGGAATACAAGTGCAGTGGCGATATTTCTAGCAATTCTTGGCCTAACAGTTCTTCCTGTTAATGCTGTTGTTGGGACATATATCAGCAACATGTTCGAGGACAGGTTTGTGCCTCCATGCTTCATCGCTGGCATCACATGATCCACTTTCCTTTTGTTTTGCAGCAAGTCCATAACCGAGGGATAACCTTAGAATCTTGATCTGCATCTGAAAACAATATTTCAGACTGTTGACCTCTTTACCAAATTGCGTGATGTTTTTGACAGGCAACTCTTGATGGTGTCTCAAATCACACTGCTGGTCGGCATTATTTTCAGCTTCAAAATCACGAGCACATACTCGGTTGTCCAGTATGTCGTCTCAGCACTTGTCACATTTGTGTCTGCTGAAGTTCTTGAAGGTGAGACACCTGAGAAGCATATTTTTTTTTCTTGGAATGTTCATCTACGGCTCATTTCTTCAGCCAGCACTGAATAAACTGTCTAAATTTTGTCTCTGCAAATGCAGGAGTGAACCTCTCCCTCCTATCAAGCGTGATGTCGTCCCGTCTCTCCCGTGGCACCTACAATGGCGGGCTCCTCTCGACGGAGGCTGGGACCTTGGCCCGGGTGGTCGCCGACTGCACAATCACCGCAGCAGGGTACCTGGGAATCGGAAAGCTCCTCAATGTGACCTTGCTGCCGTCTCTGGTGATCTGCGCCGCTTCGATCGCGTCAACCTTCCTGACGTACAACTCCCTCTTCTGATGGCATCAACCTGTTCCATGATGATTTTAGAACTTTCGTTGCCCGAAGGGACAACAGTATGTAGTTATCTCAATCGATTCGATTTGGCTGTAATATCGCAGCTGAAGCGTGCATGGCATGCTCTGTAAAATTTTGATCAGTTTTGATCTATGATCGATGCCTCTCCATTCTGTCGTGCATCTTCTCTATGATGTGCTGGTCACATTGGACACTTCGTTAGATGGATGCATCTCTGTTCTCTCGTGTTGTATGCAACGAGAAGACAAAGATTTTGGTTAAGATCAAAACGTGCTTTCTATCTGAAGTACAGATTTTGAAGGCCGGCAAAGCTGCTGATTGAGAAACTTGCTGCCATGTCAGTCTTGTGGATTTGTGTTGTCTTGTTAAAGAACCTAAGGGCCCCTTTGAATCATAGGAATGAAAAAACGGAGGAATAGGAAAAACATAAGATTCTGACAGGAATGTAAGTGTAAAACAGATGATTGCAAAACACAAGAAAAACATAGGAATGACCGTTTAATTGGACCACAGGAAAAACACAGGAATTTGAGGAGAGATAAAGACTCAAAGGATTTCTTCCATGAGGTTCTACCTCTTGTTAAAATTCCTCTAAAACTTGTATGGGAAGAGGCATTCCATAGGAATTTTATAGGATTTCATAGGGTTCATTCCTTTAATTCAAAGGGCTTTGTAGGAAAAATTCATATAGGAATAAAATCCTCTAAAATTTCTATGAATTTACTATGAATCAAAGGATCTAAACATTGCCATAAAGTGAATTTTCAAAGTTTGGTAGGTTCAAAATGGAATAGACCTTTCCTCCAGGACTTCTTTTTCTTCTGAACGGTTCTCCAGGACATTTGAGTAGTTCTATTTGACACAAACACAGCGGCGAATTCGCAAGGGAAATGAAGTCAATTTGGCCGAGACAGCGACCATGGAAAGACGGGACACACACAATGCACGACAATATCAAGGAGAGATGCTATATACCATCATCTATGGATCAGCGTGGACCATTGGGGCTATTTCGATCGATTATTCTCCATATCGAGAGAGAATAGGATAAAGTTGAAGGGTCGAAGGAATAGCTGGGGAGGATATCCATGGTACAAACCCTCCCTAAAAAGTCACAATGCATATATCTCACTGTCTCATCTCGCCACCACAATGGCATATGCCGTTTCGCTGCTGCTGCTGCTGCTTCTTCTTCCTGTCGCCCTAGCTATAAGAGGAGCTAGAATTCTGCCAACAGAAAGGCACAAGAGGCACGCTACTCAGGTCACCAACAACCAAACAGATAAAAATTTTAAGTTTTCTGACGCATCCATGTGTTTGGAGGAAGACAAAGAGGCAAGTCTTCTAAGTCTTCGTGACGCATTCGCAGGTGTGTGAGTGCGAGTGTGGATGTGAGAGAGGTGCAAGAACTAGTTGAAGACAGTAGTAGGCAGCTCTCCTCTGGCAGGTGCATTCTAGGTGATTTTGTAATTGTATATGCATCCAAGGTATATACAATCCGGCCATGGTACTACATTGTAATCATCCATGTGATCGCTTGTATAGATACATGGGGGCCTTTGATAGGCCATCATATAGCGATTGAATTCGCCGAAACGGCCTGCCAAAGGAGAGTTGCCCTGCGACTGTCTTTAACTCGAAGTAATTTAATTAGATAGTGTTTTGTTTAGCCCCGGCCGGTTCATATCGATCTCCAAGTCCAAGGTACGTTCATGGTCACTTGATTTGTCTGAATGGGAAAAAAATAAGTATATGCTCCTTTTAAGATATCGGAGATATGTTATTAAAGCACGAGGTGTACTAAGTACTAACTGTCTTGTCTCTATTAGAAGCAGATCATCGCCTATGACTGGCTACTTCAGATGTGGAGTTAGCGGTGTCGTCAAGCCTGAGTGATAAAGATCATACTGTAGCAATTGATAATTTTTACATATGTTACCGAGAAAAGTACAGTAAAGAAACAAGCGACGAAGTCTGGGCGGTTGTCCGACCAGCTCAAATATAAAATTTAGTACTTCTTTCATCCCAAATTTTAAATTCATAGTACTCTTTTTATACTGCCACCCAATTTGTCCTAGATCACCGGCGGCATCTGAGGTCTACGTGCAGCGTGGCTGCTGTCTCGAGTGCTAGAGACTAGAGTACTCGCATTCTGACTTCTGAGTCATGACCGGAGTGCACAATCTGCAAATACCAATTTGTGCAGAGCTTCATTGGAATTTGAGAGTTTGGCCCATAACTTGAATTTGTTGGACTTCAAAAGAGAAAAATAGTGAAAACCTAAGAATTACTGTTAGATATAAAAATAATGTTTGAACGTCTATTTTGATTTAACGGGAGTTTTCCGGTTTACACTGCATATGTAGTTTGTACACATATTTTTTTCCTTCAAAGTGCCAAGGATGCAAGATTAGATATTTTTAAAAAGTCTGTGATTACGATATAAGATTGACCGTTACTACGATCCATCTAACTGATTATTCAACAACCACATCTACCTATCTGGTTATCGTGTGATCCCATTAATTTATATGATGTTTAACTTTTTCTTCATGGTCTTTGATGCATGACTAAGATACATTAAGCTTAAGAGATATTATGAAAAGTACCTTTCATGAAAAATCAATATGTACGTATACAACATTTATGTTTTGATAGTAAGCCTTATAATTGGTCTAAATAATCTTAGAGATAGAGGGAGTAGCTAAGCTATAACCGGTCCGGTCATAATCAAATAATTCGTGTGGAGTTAACCTTGATTAATTGATCTCTGCAAAATATTATTGAAATTCACCAACTTTGCTCCACCACAGGTCTAACCGGAGTGACAACTTTAGGTCCTGAGTCTACACAACCCAAAAGATTAGTCTAATGGGTGAGGACCGCCCCCACCTTTTAAGTTGTGCTTCCCCATCATCAATTACTGATGTGGGACTAAACCTAACCATATATTTTCGTTTATATTTGAAAAATAATTAATCTGCCACTAACTTCCTTAGGTACGTATTTTCATATTAAGTACCCCATTTCATATTATAATTTGGTTTGATTTTTTTCTTAATCAATTTTTTTTATGTATAACCAAATTTATGTACAATACCAAATTAGTTTCAATAAATATAACATTGAATATATTTTAATAATATATTTGTTTGTGTTAAAAAAATATATGTTTATATAAACTTGATCAAATTAAAAAAAAGACTATAAAAAGAGTCAAACGATCTATAATATGAAACAAAGAGGAGTATATATATATTAAGGATAGTCATTCTATAAACTGTGATTATCTATGAAGTTTATATATCTGTAGGGACGAATGCCTCCATACATCTCACATTTTTTCCGTAGTAAAATACGGGTATTTAGCTATTAATAGTAAATTATATTGCAATTACGCATGCAGAAGCTGATAGCGATGGGTGCAGACGTGCAGTGGACATCGTCGTCCCGGGAGTCATGCCGTTCGGATGCTTCGCGCTCTACCTGACGGAGCTCAAGAGCAGCAACAAGTCCGACTACGACGACTACGGCTGCCTGAAGCCGCTCAACGACCTGGCCATCCACCACAACTCGCTGCTGCAGACCAGCCTCGATCGCCGCCGTCCAGGCCAGGCACTGCAGGTCGCCGTCATCATCGCCGGCGGTGAGGATCATGTACGCCGACTACTATGCCGTGGTGGCGGAGATGATGCAGGCCTCGGCGCGGCTGGGGTTCAGGAGCGGCGTGCTGCGGCGCGGGGGGCGGCGAGTATAACTGGGAGTACTACGAGGCGCGGTGCGGGATGAGGGGCGCCGCCGCGTGCGCCGACCCGTCGAGCGCCGTGTGCTGGGACGGCGCGCACACGACGGAGGCGGCGAACCGGGTCATCGCCGGCGGCTGGCTCAGTGGGCCCTACTGCCACCCGCCCATTCTGCACTAGATAATAATAATAAGATCAGATATATCATTCATCGATCACGTAATGCATATGGATATATCAATAATTAAACAAAAACATCATCATCATATATATGTCAATGTCGCATTATATTGCCCGTCCCTGACCATGAGTGTCAGACGTAAAAACGCATGGTAATTGGAGTTTTATCTTTCAAATTAATGAACTCTCACAGAATTAAGTTCAGTATTGTAATCTTTGGACAAAAGTTTGTATGGGATTGGGGAGTCGACGTCATATAGCCAACACACAGTAACAAAGGGATTTGGTTTTGTGTCAAATGAAGTTTGTTTGTGAATACGACATAGTGGCAGCCCGCACATGTATTTGGGCTTGATTGGTTGTTGGTCACATTTTGCCACGTCTAAAGTTAGTTAACTATGACTTAAACAATTGCATGGTTTCAACTAGCTGTGATAAGATTTTCTTTGAACAAATCAGATCCCACGCGTTGATGACTTAAAGAAATGTGGTAGAATTTCTTGGACTTGCTAAGGTGTGGTAAAGATTTTAATCACATAACCTTAAGCAATCATGATAACTTTTGTTGGTAAACGGTGGTGGTAAGATTTTGATCACATGAACTTAGACAATTAAGACACTTTTGTTGGTAAATAGTGACAGACTATGGTTTGCAACTGATGGTCATGTATATCATGCAGATATCTGTTTTTTTTTTTTTGACACACGCTTTATTTCTCATGTTTACTACATCAAAATACATGCAATTAGTCATTTACATAGGTCGATCTTGCTGTTGTATTCAAGGCGCACAAACTCCACAGTGATTGGCTAGCTGCTTATTAGCTATTCTGACAAAGCACACGGCTAGCTAGCCATAGCTGACTGGCTCTTACAAGTTGGCCGACGACGAGCTGCCACGGCGGCGAGAGGTCGTCGGAGACGACGGCAGGAGGCCTTCCTTCTTGGCCATCTCGTAAAGGGCGATGGCGCTGAGCGCCTTGGCATCGGCGGTGGCGCGCCACAGCTGGCTGTACGGCACCACCCGCAGCTTGATCAGCTCGCCATGGTCGCGCAGCCCAGTCTCCTTCCCTTGGAGAGCCGTAATGGTGTCCTCGTCGGCGTGGCCTCTGTACAGGAACAGCCCAATCTCTTCGTCGCAGCCACCCTATGGGTAAGGAGATAATGGGTCAAGACTGAAGAGCTCGTGATAGATCAAAAAAATTGTAATCTTTTATGAAGGTTACTGTACATAGCACAGATCTATAGCACATTCAGAGTTTCAGACCCAGAAACAGTGCAAATCTCTTGTAATTCTTGCTACTCGATTACATATAGGCAGGAGGGATTCTGCACAGAAATGTAATTTCCCATCGCTCTGCATCTGCAAAGTAACAGGATGATCCCAGGCCCCAATTAACGCTGATGTCAATTGAACTAGTTGTCTTGACGTTATTTTAATTCCTCTTGCAAGAAAACATTTTTAGCTTCTCTATGTGTTGTCTAAATCTGACTTGCGACAATAAAAATACAAGGAATGACCAGGCAAGGACTAGTGGACGACCAAGCAGAATAATATGCCCCCCCTGATGCAGTGATGCCTAATACTTGAGCCAAATTGAGTAACACTATACACCTATACGGCTATACATAGCTATGATATTTCATTTCTTGAAGAGAAGTTATGCCAGATATTGCACAGAGAAGGGAAATATTGGTCATTTACTGGTGAAGGAAGCATTCTGCATCCAGTGTCAGGGTTCAGCAATGCAGTAAGGTCAATCATATCCTCTAAATTTAGCTTAATACCAGTTTCTTCTTCAACCTGTCAGTAATAAAAGCCCAATTATCACTATACTTCAAATATGGTGAACTTCTGACTCAATGGTTACATACAGTATTACTACTATGGTCTGTGAAACAAACTGGCAAAGACCGGATGAGTGCTAGCATTACTAATTTCCAACAACAGCACATACGTCTAGATAAAGAAAAACTGGGATACTAACCTCACGGACTGCAGTGCCAACAAAATCTCCCTTTTCATCATCTAGCATCCCAGCAGGTAGTTCCAATATAAATTTTCCAACAGGAACTCTAACCTAAAATTTTCAGAGCGGTCAATACTCAACACAAGGCTCTAATACCAGAATATGAGCCATTCACAGTAACTGATGCTAGCATACTTGTTCTGTAAGAACAGCGTAAGTTTGCCCTTCAGACTCCAAAAGAATCAACACAGCAACAGCAGGCCCTCTTGCAAATACGATTCCTGGAATCTGGATATATTGTCAAAACTCAAAATATAAAACTCACAAAATCCGCTTACTTTGAATCTTACACATCGACCATATCTAATTCAACATGCTAGAAGGAGTATGATTGAATTCAGAGGAATATGACTGAATTCAGGAAATCTATATATATAGACACAATCCAAAAAATTGATTTGAAACCATAACCATTTTGTGCCACGATCAAGGCAAAACCTGGTGCCACTAAAACTTACTCGTGTGGAGACTATGGCTATACAATATTCTGCATCAACAGTAAATTTTCAGATTAAAAAAAACAACTTATAACAAGCAAAACTTGAGATCTTCATATCAGTTTCAGTAGCAACCAATTTTCAAGGATCCTCATTCCAGTAGAGTAATCTGCAGACTATCTAAGATGTAATCTATTTTTTTCAGGGATCTTCCTTTTAGATTCCTTATAGATTTCTAGTAGAGTAAGCTGCAGATTATCTAAGGTTTTAATATAAAGAGAGCAGGGAACGGCGGCAGCAACATTTCGATCACCTTGGCTTTGGTCTCCTCGTCGATGATGTCAGCCTTGAACTTGACAAACCCCACGCGTTTCCCAAACATGTCAACCCCCTGCACCCAATGCAGAATATGCAGCAACGAAAATTAATATTCGCGCAAAAAAAATGCTTGCCGCAACGAAACCCATGAATTTCGAGCTCATTTTGATCGAGAAATGTAGCGGAGTCTAACACAGTGAGACAGTAGCGTGGCTCACCTGGATGAGGATTTGCCTCAGGTTGAGCCTCCCGTAGGTGAGGACCCCCTTCTCCTCCTGCAGGTTCTTCAGCCACTGCCTGAACAGCGCGGATTCCACCGCGCTCGTGAAATCCGCCTCGGTGAGGCCCGGCGCGGCCACGACGCGGACGGGCGCGCCCGCGCCGGGCACCGCGACGGTGGTGCTGAGCGGCGGCGCGCCGTCGCCCGACGAGGCCATGCGCGCGCCGCGGCGGCGGGACGGAGTGGGAGAGGGAGCGCGCGTGCTCAGGAGCGGGAGAGGCGGCGGCGCTGCTCGTCGGAATCCAAGAAGACACTGACGCGCCGCCGCCGCCATCTCGCCGAGAAGAGAAATTCCACGCACCCATCCAGGTCCAGTCCAGTCCAGTCCACCACCATCTGCTATCCTTCGTGGGCGAACCGGCCCATTAAAGCCCATTACAATGTAATCCTAGAGTTTATCTCTACATGGCCTAAGCCAACTGATAAATAGGCCTTAGGCCCATGTGGCCTACTGGCCCATTAGTAGGTGTGTAACCTCGCCTTCCTCCTCGCATCTCGCCGCGGGGTAGCGGGCGGCGCGCAACCAACGAAGCAGGGAGAGGCGGCGGCGGCGGAGGGAGGAGATGCCGGGGAAGGGGCAGAGGCGGAGGGAGAAGAACTACCGTGCGGCGCACGGCGGCGAATCGCGGCTGCCCCCACCACCGAAGCAGCGGGAGCTCGACGCGCTCCCGTCCAAGCTCCGCCGCCTCATCGCCATCCAGGAGAAGCACAAGGGCGGCGAGAAGGGCGCCGGTGCCGGAGACTCCTCAGGTGCGCTCCCCTTACGCCTTTTTCACCCCGGCTGCCGCTGAACTATAGCCTGATGAAATTCCTACGTCCTCTACAGGGAAACAAGGAGAGAGCGATGCGGCGAAGAACAAGGCTCGCAAAGACAAGGTATTGCGGGTTAATTACCTGGATAAATACGGTCACATTTTCCTGCTGTTACGTTGCATTTAGTCCGTTTATCTGGTTGCTGTAATACTTTTGTTCATCGCATTATATTTGTTTGCTCTTTGGAAATGCAAGAGAACTCTACTACTCTAGTATTAATGCAATTTGTTAGCTCGTGCCCGATTTGCTTCCGCGGTTGGTACCTTATCATATTCTGTATGTTCCATGTAGAAAACTAAGAAGCAGAACTTGGAGCCTACTGCTGATAGCAAAGCCGCAGAGATTAGTGGCAAGGATGGACCGGTTGGCGATGAGAATGCGAGTGTAGATGAAAGCAAAAGGAAGCGGAAGAGGGGGAAAGCTGTGGATCTTCGTTTTAAAGAATTAGATGAGGCAGTTGCAGTTTCAAAGAAGCAGAAAAGGAAGAAGTAAGTTGTTTATTGTCTAAATGTCTGATACACTAGAGTTAGCACTTTGATCTATTCTTTGTTGCATCATGTAAATCGGAGATTGCCCTTGCCCCTTTGTTTCCAAGAACACAGAGTCCCTTATGAATTGATGCTAGTCTAATAATCTCTATTGGAAGTTGGACATGTCTGATGATTGCCTAAAGGGAATCGTTGTGCTATCTTTCTCACCCATTGGAAGGTGTAGACATGAATAACATATCTCAATGTCACAGGTACCTGGATGAGAAGAAAAAGAAGCGCAAGGGCGACAAGATGGAAACTCTTCCAGAATTCCCTGGACGTGAAAAGGTTAAATTCGGTGAAGTTGTTGAGGCTCCACCAAAGTTGTCATTCCCTAAGGTATCTTCCCTTCTCCGCACCCTAATCTCTCAATCCAAACTCCTTTCACATAATCTATTTTCTGGATTAAATGTGGTATTCTTCTTTTGAAGGTGAAGAGTGCTTTAGACGCTACTCGTGAGATGCTAAGAAAAGAGGCGATTGAGAACTACAGAAATATCAAGGGTTGGACATCAAGGCCTGGGCTCCAGCTTCCAACTCTAGCTGAAAATAAATCATTGTGACCATTTATTTCATATCTTCTCATTGTATCCTTAGCGAACTTACTCTGCTGAAATCAGAGTAGCTTATAGTACAGGTCTTGTACCCTCTTGTAGGCAATTTTGTAACAAACGTTGATTTTTGTGTTCTGGGTCATCTGCTCTGTTTATTTTCTTGAAGTAATCTTTTTAATACTGGTAATAGGTTTTATGTGATTGATAAAATGTTTGGTTTCATTCTCAGTAGGTTTTTAGCACAATGAAGGCTACTTTTCCTTACCTCATAGGATTGGCAGGATGCTTACCTGGCTCTGGATTGATACTTAAAAGTTTCTTATGCACAAAGACTATCTTTAGTTATGGAGAATATAAGCTATAGCTTTCCAGGCACATACAAAGAGGTTCTTGCATCCAAAGAAATGAAGCTTAAATACGCAGTTGATGATATAGCTGCATCCTCTTTCTTTAAGCACCCTATTACAAGCATATTAAATTGTACAAGCACCTTACTTTTACCGGGCAAATTGTCCCATTGCTACTTTGTTGTTTTCATACGACTACTTGGGACAGATTATTATTACTTGCCTAATAGGACAGCTGTTAGAAATGCATATGTTCCAATAAAATAACAAAAGGATGCAGTAGCTTGTTTGGGGTTCATGGTGAAATTTCTCGAGGGTTTGCAAGCAGATGGAGACCATTGTCGATATGGAGAGTGAACATTGTTTTATAGATTGGCTCCTTGGATTCATCTTCCAGTCTGAACTTGAAGAAATGTATCAGGGTAGCAGCCATGATCTTCATCTGCCTGTGTGCAAATTCTTTCCCCAAGCAGATACGTGGCCCAGCCTGATCATGGTAAAATAGACTTATTAATGGAGACTCTTGTCTACAGGAAAGTGAAATTATCTTGGGTTATTTTTAGAATATGAGAACTGGTGTTAACACATGCAATTATGGTTTTATTTGGCTGCATGTAACCGCATGATGCAAGTTGCAATACTCATCCTCAAAATACAGGTGATATTATCACCTCATTCTGAAAAGAAAAACATTCATGGGATGATTTATTGTTACTTGCAATTTTGTAGCATGGTATTATTTTTCCCTGCTTCAGTTGGAATGCAGTATTGTATACTTGACTTTTCTTGTTGATCTATAGAAGGCTAGATTTAAACATGTTGAGGTAAATGATTCTTGCTGGTAGTACTTACATTGAAAGACACAAACTTGAATGGGCTCTCTTGCTGGTAAACTCCATTCACAAGCCATCTTTCAGGCCTGAACTCTTGTGCATCCTCACCCCAAAGGTATGTCATCCTCCCCATGGCATAAATCATGTAGTTAATTCCATCTCCTTTTACCACTCTATAGCCATTTGGTAGTACATCATCCTCGTCTGCCATCTTAGCATCCTGCAAGAACAATATAAAAGTATTTTTACGAAGGCGATGATGTTTTTAGTCATATTATTTTTTTTATGCGTGCAACATTTGAGAAATGTATTGATTTTTTCCCTTTAATGAATATAATGGCAGATTGCACTAAAATCTAACAGTAGCATAAAGCTATGCTGCATAATTTAAGCCTTCTCTTTGAACAACACTTGCCTTGCAGCCTCTTCCTATAATATTTCCTTACTTTACAAAAAGATGGTGGACAAATGAAAATACCCCTTAATATTTTTTTTTCTTTTGGGCAAGAATTCCCAAGGATAACTAAGATTCTCTTTACTTTGTTTCTCATTATTTACTGTTATATTCAGATATCTTATGGTTATCATGTAGGTTTCCATGCTGAGGAATGAACCCTTCAATATGACATAACACTTCCAATACTAATATCCATTGTTGGCATGTGACCTACTTAATACCAGAGCCATATTGAGCCAAATCATGACTAGTCTTATTTTAGTTCAACTCCACTCTATACAGGGAATAGCCGTGAAAGTTATTCATACCACTGGGACAGCAGGATATAGCCGGAGTGTCTCGGAAATCGTAGCCTGGAGGTAGTGCATTTTGCTAATTGCACCTTCGTCCAGTCGTTTGGTGAAGCTTTCAATAGTGTTATCTTCCTTGCTCCATTCAACAAACTCTCTGATTTCAAGGGCAACCTTATCCTGCACTATGGGGTTCTTGCATAGCAGGTAGAAGAACCAGGTAAGGGTATTTCCTGTGGTGTCTTTCCCAGCTATCAGGAAGTTGAGGACTATGTCACGCAAGTAGCGGTCATCCATTGTTCCAGGATCTTGCTCACTTGCTAGTACAAATCTTGATAGGATGTCCTCTTTGGTTTTCTGCGTGCCATAAAAAAGAATTAGAAATAAAACAATGCAGTATGTTAGCTCTGTCTTATATTTTTTTGTATTAAGAAAACTTAGAGTGACTAAATTCAGAGTTCATTTTGGATTTGTGGAGCACATCAGACCACAGAACTGCATTCAAGCAAGTTGAAAATGAAATATTTGGGAAGCTGCTGTTATTTCACTAGCAAATTCAACTTTATGCATCTACTTGTTGCTCCAGAAACATGAGCTATTTGGAAAGGCATGATATCATAAACTGCAGAAAACAACATTACAGATAGAATTTTGAGTCCCTTACATAGTCAGCTGCAATCTTCATTTGCTCTCTCTTCTGATGGATCAGTTTCATCACAAAGCTGTCGATGATCTGAATGTTCCTCTTGAGTTTGGCTTCTGATCCAATGTTAAGATACCTTTTCAGTTTCCACATTATGTCAACAAATCGGTAGTAAACAAGGGAGTTTGCCTCATCAAAGGCCTTGCTGAATTGAATGCCAGATTCATCTGATCCAGATAGTGTGTTGAGCTCAAAACCAAACCCCACTTTAAAGATTGAGTCCATAGTTGCTCTCATCAAAAGATCCTGAGGAAAATTGAATGACAATAACTTGATTTGCAATCAAAAGGGTGAAATAGTGAGAACTACCAGTTTTTTCATTTATATGTAGGTTTTGTTTTAATTTTTGCAGTTCTGTAAAGGTGCTGAACTAATATGCGTATAGATTACAGCTATAAATTTGATCTTAGCATTTACCAAAACTTTCTTTTGTGCTGATCTTAGTCATGGAAGTACCTGAATGTTTATGCTAATTCTGTTAGCTGCTGCACATGAGATATTCTCTGCCAGTTTTGCAGCATTCCTTCTGAATGTGTCACTGCTGAAGTCACGTAACACTTTGGTTGAGAATTCGTAGCTCGCTAGCTTCCTCTGATGACGCCACATATCCCCATCTGTTGCAAAAATTCCATCTCCAAAGAGATCCTTCATGGCTGTAGTGAGGAAGTCCCCCTGTGAATCAGGCTCAAACACTGTAAGATCTCATAGGCTCAACTATATATACTTTCCATAGTTACTAGTAACTTGCTTATGAGTTTAACTAATATGGACATGCTAACTAACTTTATATAAATATACTGTTCTCTTAAGTTAATTATTTATATGGAAATGTGTTTTTTTTTTTAACCGAGCCATATATGGTAATGTTACTCGGTCATTTTAGCTTTTATTTCAGAAATGAATATAGTCATGTGTATTGCACTAAGCTATATTTTTTTTATAATAGAACATATCATAGCATATGCCGTATTGTACAGCATGCAAGCTTTTGCTCATCGTTTGTACAAATCTTGCAGGTAATAAACGCCTGACATACAGAATCACAGGCTGAAAATTTTGGTAAGAAAGATTGAAGTAAAAAACCTTGCTGTATTTACTGAAGCTGTTCTTGAGGACATGCTCAACGACGGCCGGATCAGAAGTAAAGACCTCGCAGTGACCGGGATACACAATCCTGCTGGTGCGATGCGCGGTTGCATAGTTGACATGTTCATCGAACATTCTGTCGAAGTTCTTGAGCTGCCGGAAAACTGTTCCGACGAGCGGCGGCCGGTCGTGGGCTCTCTCGGCGAACTCCTTGGCGCAGAGGACGGCGAAGGAGGCGACGACGCCGATGATGTAGAGGGCGATGGACAGCAAGGCGATGGCTAGAGCTGAAGCCAAGCACACTCCTGCTGATGCAGCTAGGTAGGTGAGCTGGGTAACCATAGCTGCTATACTGATGTTGCTTGCTGATTTGAGTAAGCTCACTTCTCTACTTTATACTCACTGAATCTTATCTCTGCAGTTGACAAGAAGGTCACAAGGCTAAAGGCAACAGCTAGATATTGCTTTTGTTTTTGTGTGCATCCCTTGCCTTCTAGAAGAACACATCTCTTTTCAATAATTGATCCCGTTTCTGAAGTACTACAATGTCTACTATTGTAATATGAGTATCTATTTAGGCAGTCATGTCATGTGCTATGGCATATGGATAACAGTATATTGTTTGATTGCTCTAAAGAATCTCAAATGTTTTTTCTTTTTCTTTTTTTGGTTGGTGAAGAATAAATCTCAGTTCTGAACTGTTGAGCAGAAGTGAACTGCAGAACTGTCATCCACGAGATCTTCAAATTCAGTGAGACTTTGCAACCAAATACTACTCGTATTTTACAAGTCGGAATACGTAAATACATACTTTCATTTCATCTTATGATAACACCTGTTTATGGGCGGCCTTCTGTCCAACTTTTCCTTTCGGTAGGCGACACATACTGCTGGGGACAATCGCATTAATTATGGAATAGTGCATTTTCGTGGTTTCCTTCTAGAAGCTGAAGGCCATCGCCACTTCACTTCACTGTCACGAGTGTGGTGGCTCTTCTATCTGATTGGGTTGCAGAAACGAAAAAAGTCTGTTGATTGGAACCGGCAAATCTGACAAACTGCATCTGCGTGACGTCGCAGCTGTCCGAGACCATCCAATTATCTAGATTTGTCGTGCGTGTATGTTCAGTTTCAAAATCACAATTGGATTCTTTTTTAGAGAGAGAGAGTAGGAGTATTAGACACCATCTTTTTTCTTATGTTTTGATTTTGAGGTTTTCTCATTAAAATTTATTTATCAGGCAATACTTTTAGATCGTTAAAAACACATATATAAAAGTTTTATTTACAAATCACTTTTCGTTTGCAAATATGTGGAATAAGCGAAACGATAGGGCCGTACGGCTCACTATCAGCTGCCGTGTCATTGTCATTCACCCCATAGTTTCCAACTTTGCATGGCCATAAATCTAATCTTAGTTCATATCAAGAGAAAAGGGAGGAAATATCGGTTTGCTTTCATCCTTGGATTTGGTTAGCAACAAGCTAACAGTCGAAGCACTGGAAGTCTGCAACTCTGCAATAGAAAAACAATTAATTCGGCATAGAACATACTGACTCATTTTGGAGATTTTTAATCTAATATATTTAGCGAGAATAATAACACGACTACACGAGAAGGTAGGTACTGTAAATAGGTTTAGCCTTCTTGGCCTCTGGTCTACCAAAAAAAAAAAAAGTACTACTCCATATATTCGACAACGAAAAATGCTTGTCAAAATGCGCATAACGTAAGGTTTGCAATGTTTGACAGATGAAGTATGGAGCTGGAGTAGTAGTTTTACGGTTGACAGCCAACACTCAACTTTCTTTGGAGAAAAGGCGTACGTCCAGCTTTTACTGAAAGCATAACATGTTCGATGCGCCAACATTGAACTTGCCAGTTGCCACCGATGATTCGAAAAGCTCCCTTGTTCTTCTCAGGGAAGATGAAACTGATTTCAACAATGAGAGGCTGAGTTGTGCAGTAATAAGAGTCTACAAAGGCAAGGAGCTTCAGCAGAAAATAACTCCAGCGGCCAATCTTTCATCTGAAATAATATGAGTTGTAGCCTGTATCGGAGTATCTCTGAAGTAGTAGTGTATGTAGTACTCTTTTCATGACAAGAGCAAATCAATGGCACATGACTTGAAATTGAATTATCAGGATGTTACATAACAATTTACTATACCTCTTTGCCTTACACAACAGACATAATCCTATGCCTGGGCAGCCTGTATAGTATTGGAGTATCTCTGAAGTGCTCTTAACCACCCGAGAGCCATACAAATTCGTCTGACTTTATTCCAGCCGATACCAATTGTTACAACACTGACTTCAGTTGAGGGTTTGGCAGCGCCTTTGATGGCAGTCGTGAAACGCTCCACCATCCCAGTACTGGTGCCAGAGCCATAGATTCTTGCCTGGACAAGCTCCAGACAAGAGAAATTCTCGATGCCGAAGTGGAAGCCACCATTTAGAGAGAATGTCTCCTGAGGGCTAAATTGCAGCACAAGAATTTTGAGTTTTGGCATGGCTCCGGCTTCAAAATTCAGACCCACCCCACACAGCAAACAATAAAAAAACAAATGTTCAAGGGACTGGAATTTGCTGCGGCCAATGCTGAACTTTTCTTTGGGTGCTGTTTGTGTTGTCATGTGTAGAAAATTCAAAGAAGGCAGGTCTCCCAGCAAACACAAGTCCTCCTGCCTTATTTCTTTAACGCCGATTGTTAGTGTGGAGAGGTTGGCGAGTGGTAGCAACCACTTGGGAAAACTAGAGAATACACCACCTTCGGTCACAAATTCTTTAAGCAGGTGTGGAGGAGGACACCAGGAATTTAGTAGGAAATCAAGTGAAAACCTAGGTCTATAATAACTGGTAAGAGTGGATAACCTGAATCTAAAACTGGTAGGAGTTGAAATCCTGGGTCTGAAACAAGTAGGAGTAGAAAAAATAGATAAACGTCTGAGGTTCTTCTTGCCCAGTTCACAAAGAGATGATGCAAATGCTTCCAGATGGGCCTCCTCATCACCATGTGCTATAAGTTTTAGATCCCAATTAGAAATGTTAACTTCTCTAAGTTGGCTCATCCTTCCCAGCTCTTTTATGAACCTTGCAGAGTATTTACAGATCTCAATTGATGGTAGCTTCCATAGAGCTTTCATGTCCCCGAATCCGTCTGGCAGTCTCTCCACATCATCAATCAGCAGTCGGACCAATTGTTGCATTCGAACAATCGTTTGTGGCAATTGTGTTACTCTGGTTCTTCTTACATCAAGTGTTTGCAGAATTTTCAGATTCCCGGTCTGCTCTGGGAGCATGCTAATCTTTGTATTTTGGAGTCCCAGATACCTCAATTGAATTAGGGACCCAATATATTGGAGATGAGAATTCAACACCCTACAGTCTTGGAGATCTAGTACCCGTAGAACATTGAACCCCACAACAGAAGGAATACAAGTAGAACAACGGAAGCAACTTAACGATCGGACATGAGCCGAACTAAGATGTACCATATGATCACCTTGCAATGATAGTCGGCGAACCTTGCTTGGCAGAGACTGCAACGAACACTGAGCACCAAATACAGTTAAAAAGTTATCTTGATTCGATAAGGATACTAGGAGATCAAGCATCACATCATGAACCTGACAATCATGCTCAGATCTAGCAGGTACATGTATGATCATACTTCTGTTTATCAGCTCATTCAAATAGCCCTCCCCTATTTCCTCCAAACTTTTGCCTCGCCCTTCACTAATAAAGCCTTCTGCTATCCATCTCCATACCAAACGATCTCTATCAATCCTATAATCTTCTGGAAATACACTTAGATACAACAAGCAAGTTTTCAGATGGTCAGGTAGATCATGATAACTGAGTAATAGTATCTTCTTCACATGTTCTAGTTCTAGGTCATTTTCAAGTGAATGACCAATAGATTCAAGAGTCCTCTCCCAGTGCTCACGAGTAAGTGGTTTGTTAGCTAACATGCTAGCTATACTGATTATGGCCAATGGCAGACCACCACATTTCTTTAATATTTGATCAGAAACTCTTTCCAGTTCAGTAGGGCATCTATCGCTGGATCCGAATATTCTTCTTAGAAACAAAATTTTGGAGTCATCTGTGCTGAGTGGTTTAACTTCATAAACAAGATCTTGATGTGAAGAACAGCAAGAGTTGGCTACACTAGCATTTCTTGTGGTTGTCATTATTCTACTGGCATTATTATCCTCAGGAAAGGCACATTGGATTATATTCCATGCTTGTGTACTCCATAAATCATCAACTATGATCAAGTACCTGCCATACAATGTTATTGGAGACAGATCAATAGCCGTAACATACAATGTTAGTGCCACTATATAAGTATGCCCTTTGTAGTGGACAATGCTTATGGGATAGTCAAGTATACAGATTAAGATGACAGCATAATATTTAAAGGACTGGTTGACTGGACGTAACTGGGGGTTACACAATGAAGCGACAAAGCCTATGAAAATGAACTAGCAGTTAGCTTGTGGTGTAATAATGGTGTTGAAAATTGAAGATTAGATCATATTGTTAGTGATTACTCAAAGCGCATACAAAATGCAACAGAATATCACAATTTTCACATTCAAAATGAAGTTCAAATTGGCAAGAGATACATATGAATGATTCAATACATCCACGCCAATGCGCGAAGCAACCAATTGCTGGCAAAAGACATAATTCAGATGTTCAATGATATAAATCGAATTCCAAGTGCTTTGTTTCATAGTGACACCTGCACTTAAGGGACGATGAGTTTTTTTTTTTTAAGAAAGAAGGACAATTTAGAAGGCTCGGATATCAGTACAATTTTCTGTCATTTGGTTACTGCTCTTGAGTTGTAAAAAAGCACTAGCAATTTGGACTTGATGAACACTAAATAGATGATCTTTCCACAATTCTGTCCTGTCAAAAGAAAATTGAAAGAAACAAAGAACGGTTGCAGTTGTAGATGTGCAAACCTCTTGTTTTGGAGGTGATCCCTGATACAGTCAATGTGCTTTTGGTGATCATCCAATGATTTTGTGCAATCACCTGCAACACTTGAGTGTATGTCCGCTAGGATCTTGTTCATGTCAGGATTTTGCGAAACCGACACAAACACCTTGAAATCAAATAGTATCTCTGCTTTCTTGAACACCTGATTGGCAAGGGTCGTTTTACCACATCCGGCGAATCCAACAATTGAGACAACCTTGCGCCCTGGCATCGAACTAATCTCTTCTTCCGTGAGCCATCTGACAAGCTCATCCCTTGGTCCATCCAACCCCACAAGCCTCTCCATCTCCACATACAGAGCTGGCAGCCGAGGGTCAATGCCCTCCATGGGAGGCATTACTACGGCATCACTGAGGTTGTATCTGGCACGCCGTTCGCTCGCCTCCACCACAAGGCTCTCGAGCTCATCGATGCGGGATGTAATCTCACGACGAGCTCCAAATCTTTTCAGTTTGGGGATGATGGTGTTGCGGAAGAATCCATAGATACCTTGATGGGCAGTATCACCATCATCATCGTGGCCATCGACGCGATGCACGAAGCTGTCGATGCAGTCCTCGATGTCGTAGGACAGCTCCCGCACCTCCTTCATCCAAGCCCTCACCTGCGGGTCCGACTGCTCCAGCACCGAGTACTTGCGCAGCATGGCATCCATGCCACTCAGCTCATTCTTGAGGAAGATGATCTTGCGGCGCACCTTGGTGGACCGGGTGTACTCTTTCTCCAGCAAGGTGCCCAGCTTACAGAGGAGGGAGTTCATCGCCCCTGTCGCGACGCTGATCACCATCGAACCCTCCGCCATCTCAGATCGATCTGGTGGCTTCCGCTGCAAAATCGGGCGGATTGCTGCGGTCTGATAGACCTCCACCTTATGGGGACGGAAGGGAGGAGTAGGTGGGATGGAGATGGAGTCAACGCATCCGTGGATGAGATCGGAGTATTAAAAAAGCGGATCGGAGCAGGTATGAACATATGATGCATTCTCTTCGTGGATGATAGATACTCCTCCATATTTTGTGGAGTAGATTGAAAATGTGGACGAGCGCGGATGATGAGCCAATGAATCCGTGGATGACATACTGGAAGCTGATCGAAGCAGATAGAGACCTTGGCCCCGGCCGGAGCGCAATTTCCTGCAAGTGGAGAGGAAGAAGACGAATCTCCGAATACAAATAACCACCATACCTTCGCTAGTCGTACCGGCCATCCGGCCATGGCTGGTGGCTGAGCACCTCATTCTCTTCCTCCTTCCTCGTGCCCGCCGCCCCGCCCCAACTCCGTCGCCGTGCCGGTCTCGTCTCCTTCGATGGCACCGATGAGCATGAGCTCCCCTAGCAAGAATATGAACTTTTTTTAAGTGAAATATATAGCCAGTCTCTAGATTTGTGTGGTGATGTCAATCCGTGAACTTGAAAATTACACGTTTAATTCCGTAAATTTGGTTTAATATACCACCCCAGTTCAAACGTCTTTTGATTGCGTTTGACCGCTAACGTGGCATGCCACGTAGACAATCCTTTTGCTCTCGGCCCTCTCCACATTACAACACGTCGCAAATATCTCCTTATAGCTATATAGTGACACCAGAATCCCCAAAGAAAATCTCAAATCGTTCTTCCCTCTCATTCTTCTCCTTGCATGTACAAAAAATGTGGTTCCGATTAGCAATTGCCATTGCTCTGTGCTCCAAAATGATCTTATACTTGCACGACGGGCATTTGATCAACAGCGCCTTCTTCCAGCAACTTCAAGAAGAGGACAAGCTTGGAGAATCGATGGGGATGTCTAGCGTGCAAGCCGCACTGCGCTATCTCCCGTTGCTAATCCGCCCACACTGTGCCACCGCTAACCTCGCTGCATTGTGCCACCGCTAACCCCGATGCACTGTGTTGCCTCCTGCCACTAATATCACCGTCGAGGCCGCTACCTCTCAGCTTTCTTCCGCTAACCTCACCGTTGAAACCCTAGCCAATTTGGGTTGAAATGCATTGGTTAGGGCAAGTTATGTGCGAAGATATATGTGAAGGGGGCTAAGCACAAAAGTGTTGCATACGTAGCATGCAATATTGACGATCAAACGTAGTCAAAGGACGATTGGACCGGGGGTGATACATTAAACTAAGTTCACGGACCTAAACGTGCAATTTTCAAGTTCACATACCAGAGCATATATAGTTCACGGACCTAAACGTGCAATAAAAATTACCAGTGATGTATTTCACTCAACTTTTTTTTAGAGTAAATTTCACAAAACGAACTACATATACTACTATCAAATTATCCCAAAATACAGATGTAAAGTGATGTATCATAAACTATATATTTCACAATATACTTATTATCACAGACTAAATACCATAAAACTACACAAATTTAAAATAAAATTATTTATAAACTAAAATTATCACACAACTACATATTTACATTAGTGCCAGTGTTCGTTTGAGTTATAAATGTCCAGCTTTGTGTTTAAATCGTTATAAAACCTGGAAGTTTTGTGATACTTTTGGTACCAAATTTGTAGTTTTATGATATTTCACATTAAATTTATAGTTATGTGATAAATATAGTGTTAAATATGTAGTTTTATGATTAAATATCTTACATATATAGTTTTATGGTAATTTTTATTTTACGTGTATTTTTATGAAATTAAGGAAACCAGAGCCTCAATCAGTGTGGCCCACTGGTCTGGCCTGATAAGTATATAGCGGTATTGGGCTCAGCCCACGAAAACCAGCCTGATAGCGACGATGAATCCACCTAGCCCCGAGCCCGGTAGTGTTCGTTCCCCTCCGCCGCCTGCTTCTCGCGTGGACTACTGGACTCTCTCTCGCGTGCGTCCCCGATCCATCTGCTTCCAATGCCCACGCGACTACGCGATCCTCCCTTCCTCCTCGCAGTGACCGGGATACACAATCCTGCTGGTGCGATGCGCGGTTGCATAGTTGACATGTTCATCGAACATTCTGTCGAAGTTCTTGAGCTGCCGGAAAACTGTTCCGACGAGCGGCGGCCGGTCGTGGGCTCTCTCGGCGAACTCCTTGGCGCAGAGGACGGCGAAGGAGGCGACGACGCCGATGATGTAGAGGGCGATGGACAGCAAGGCGATGGCTAGAGCTGAAGCCAAGCACACTCCTGCTGATGCAGCTAGGTAGGTGAGCTGGGTAACCATAGCTGCTATACTGATGTTGCTTGCTGATTTGAGTAAGCTCACTTCTCTACTTTATACTCACTGAATCTTATCTCTGCAGTTGACAAGGTCACAAGGCTAAAGGCAACAGCTAGATATTGCTTTTGTTTTTGTGTGCATCCCTTGCCTTCTAGAAGAACACATCTCTTTTCAATAATTGATCCCGTTTCTGAAGTACTACAATGTCTACTATTGTAATATGAGTATCTATTTAGGCAGTCATGTCATGTGCTATGGCATATGGATAACAGTATATTGTTTGATTGCTCTAAAGAATCTCAAATGTTTTTTCTTTTTCTTTTTTTGGTTGGTGAAGAATAAATCTCAGTTCTGAACTGTTGAGCAGAAGTGAACTGCAGAACTGTCATCCACGAGATCTTCAAATTCAGTGAGACTTTGCAACCAAATACTACTCGTATTTTACAAGTCGGCATACGTAAATGCATACTTTCATTTCATCTTATATAATGACTTTATGATAATACTACCTCCGTCCCATAAAGGTGGATGTTCTAGTAGTTATGAGATAAATTAGCTCACAGTTAAAGTTACCAATGTGCCCTCCAGTTGTCAGTGTGTTTAAGTGCTTGAGAAATAAAAAAGAATTAATGTCTATGCACTCAGTTCAAATGAATGGACCAGAATCACCGGAAGAGGTAGTAATGGCAGCACGGAACTGCAGCGATAGTCTTTACGGGACATTTAGCAAGGGGTAAAATGACTACTTTTATGGGACGGAGGGGTACCTGTTTTTGGGCGGCCTTCTCTCCGACTTTTTCCTTTCGGAAGGCGACACATACTGCTGGGGACAATTGCATTAATTATGGAATAGTGCATTTTTGTGGTTTCCTTCTAGAAGCTGGAGGCCATCGCCACTTCACTTCATTGTCACGAGCGTTGTGGCTCTATCTGATTGGGATGCAGAAACGAAAAAAGTCTGTTGATTGGAACTGGCAGATCTGACAAACTGCATCTGCGTGACGTCGCAGCTGTCCGAGACCATCCAATTATCCAAAGTGCGTGTATGTTCAGTTTCAAAATCACAATTGGATTCCTTTTTATAGAGAGAGTACACGCCCTATCATTTGGTTTCTTGAGGGAATAAGTTAAACTGGATATTTATAAACGAAAAATATTTTATAAATAAAATTTTTATATACATGTTCTTAACGATTTAAAAACAAAGGTTGTAAAATAAATTTCGATAAAAAAAACTTAAAATTAACTCTAAATTTAAGGTTAAAAGTTTAAATTTTGGCTGATAAGCATAAGCGAAAAGATAAGACTCTACGACTCTCTATCAGTTGCCGTGTCATTGTCATTCACCCCAAGGTTTCCAACTTTGCATGGCCATAAATCTAATCTTAGTTCATATCAAGGGAAAATGGAGGAAATATCGGCTTGCTTTCATCCTTGGATTTGGTTAGCAACAGGGGCGGGGCTAGAATAAAATGGAGAGGGGTGCCATTCGCTTGCT
Organism: Oryza longistaminata; assembly: GCA_009805545.1. Lineage (NCBI taxonomy): Eukaryota > Viridiplantae > Streptophyta > Magnoliopsida > Poales > Poaceae > Oryza > Oryza longistaminata. Next base: position 1,132,641 of record CM020183.1, read on the forward strand.
TTACTCTACTTTAGGCCGAGTTTAGGCTGATATGAGTGCCTGAGTTTGGATTGGAGGGGTGACTATATGGTGAAAATAGATGAACTACAATTAAAAAAATTTGTTGACCGGGTTCCTAGGCACCCCCTCTTCAATGTAGCTCCGCCCCTGGTTAGCAACAAGCTAACAGTCGAAGCACTGGAAGTCTGCAATAGAAAAACAATTAATTCGGCAGAGAACATACTGACTCATTTTGGAGATTTTTTTTAATCAAATATATTTAGCGAGAATAATTACATGACTACACGAGAAGGTAAATACTGTAAATAGGTTTGGCCTTCCTCGCCTCTGGTCTAAAAAAAATATACTACTCCCTTGTTCTTGTCTGAAGTACTACAATGATTCGAAAAGCTCCCTTGTTCTTGTCTCAGGGAAGATGAAACTGAGTTCAACAATGAGAGGCTGAGTTGTGCAGTAAGCCAGTAACAAGAGTCTACAAAGGCAAGGAGCTTCAGCAGAAAATAACTCCAAGGGCCAATTTTTTCATCTGAAATAATACTATGACTTGTGCAGCCTGTATTGGAGTATCTCTGAAGTAGTGTATTACTCTTTTCATCACAAGAGCAAATCAATGGCACATGACTTGAAATTGAATTATCAGGATGCTAACATAACAGACATGAATAATCCTATGCCTGTGTAGTAAGTATTGGAGTATCTCTGAAGTGCTCTTATACGGAATAAGGGTATGTTTGGATTGATGCTCTACCAAAATTTTGGTAGTGCCAAATCTTGGGCAAGTTTTGGTACTACCAAAATTTTGGTAGGATAGAGTTAAAAATGTTTATTTTGATTGAAGCCAAAATTTACCCATAAGAGACAAGTTCATAGGCAAAGCCAAATTTATGGTATTTGTAGAGTTTTAGCAGAGGTGTTTGGTTTGCTAATTTTGGTAGGGTAGTAATCCAAATTGGCCCTAAGTCTGGAGGTACGCGATGCAATTCGACCATGGGCAAGAATGGAGGGATGCCAAATAGACTTATTTCGACTGGGAGATGAATCAGTGTGGCCCACTGGTCTGGCCTGATAAGTGTATAGCGGTATTGGGCTCAGCCCATGAGCCCATGTAGCCCCGAGCCCGATAGTGTTCGTTCCCCTCCGCCGCTTGCGTGCCGTGGACTAGTGGACGCCCACGCGAATACGCGATCCTCCCGTTCCTCCTCCCCACCAACTCGATCGCGCGTCGCGGAATCCGGATGCTCCCGGCGGCGCTGCTCGCCGTCGGCGCATGAGCTTCCTCCGCGCGCTCGCGGACTCCCTGTCGTCGCTGCTGTACTCGGCGGCTGCGAAGGGGGGAGACATGGACGGGGCCGCGGCGGCGCCGTCGCCGGCGGCGGTGGTGGGGGAGCGCGTGGCGGTGAAGCTCAGGGGATACTTCGAGCTGGCCAAGGAGGAGATCGACAAGGCCGTGCGCGCCGAGGAGTGGGGGCTCCCCGACGACGCCGCCGCGCACTACCGCAACGCGCTCCGCGTCATGCTCGAGGCCAAGGCCGCCCGCGTCCCGGACGCCGTATCCTCCAGGTCCGTGCGTGCGCGCGTGCGCCCTTCCCTTCCTCACCGCGCGGTTAGGGTTTGCGATTGCTGATTGGCGTGAGTGCGTTTTTGATTGCAGCGAGAGGGGGCAGGTTAGGGTCTACCAGGAGAAGATCGCAAAGTGGCAGACTCAGGTGGAGGAACGACTCCGGGTGCTCGGCCAGAGGAGTGGTGAGTCGATCCACTTCTTTCCCCCCATCAATTCACCTCCGTCTTATTCGTCTAGAGAGCAACTACCACCGAGCTCATGAAATGTGGTTTCCCAGCCATGTCCTCCACTTATTCGTCTAGAGACATTAACTTGTACTCCATAGTTTACTCGTGAACCATTGCGTGTTGGCAGTGGCAGAGCCAGGATTTCTCGACGCCTAGGGCTCAAATTAAAGGCTAAAACTACCCATGAAAATTTGTACACTGCAGTACGGTAGAAGTATAGTATAATCCGCCGATTTTCAATGCTAGCAAACAAATCTAGCGCAATATAGCATAACATGCAATATTCGTCCAGCCATCATTCATCTTGTTTGTGAGCTATGTTTTAATTATATACATAGCTAAGAAGGCTCAGTCTTAATTAACGGTGTTGACAATCAAATTAGTTTAGTAGTTTAAAAAAATCTAAGATAGAAGAGCAACACTTGGCAATGGAAACAATCGATTGCTTCTCGCCATCTCATGCCTCATCAATTAATACCGCGAGGAATCATCAATTTATACTATTTATGAGGTTGGTGTGGATTCATTGGAAGACTTGATAGAATGATTTTATCACTCTGCTCTTCATCTAGGAAATCAAACAAGATTTCTAATTGATTAATAGCTACCAAATGCACAATGAGAATACGGATCGAACATTTGAGAGAAGACCAACCTATATTTTAGGAATCAAACTTTCTTGGGTGCTTGACTTGAGGCCTGAGACTTGAGCAAAGATGCTGGGTTGGGAGACGAAGTTGCTGAGGAAGGGGAAACGTCGTTGCTGTTGCTAGCTTGCTGCCGATGCCGATGCGCGCCGCGGCCATCTACGTGGCGAGATGAGAGGAGGTGAGGTGAGGGCGAGGCGACGAGCATCCTGCTGCGTCAATGGCTGTGGTTGGGAGCAGATGCGGCGCAAGCGCTCGTGTGTCGTGGCTAGGGGGACGGTGGGATTGGTGGGGATTAGGGTTAGTTGCTACTGGGCTGCTATGGGCTGCCAATTGGGTTGAAGGACACGAGGCTGAGAATGGCCACGCATAGGGCTGGGCCATTGGAGTTTGACAAAATCTGAAAATATATGGGTACAAGTTAGGGATGGCAACGGGGACATCCCCGACGGATAGTGCCCACCCGTGCCCGCCCCCGAGCAGTTGGAAATCCCCCGCTCCCCATCCCTGTCCCCGCAGTCGGGAGCAATCTTCCTCCCGTCCCCGCCCCCACCGGGGTTCCGGGGCTCTGACGGGGGCGCGCACCCGAGAGGAAACACAGTGCAGCACGGTGCATCAATTTGGGAATTGAGAGGAGACACAAATACAAATTCAGAAAAGTTTGGGAATTTGGGAGTAGAGAGAATAGATGCACAAGAATTAAGAAAAGGAAATGCTTAGTCATGCACCCAGATGACAAATCCTTTCTTTCTTTCTTTTTTGATAAAGACACACATCAGATCCATGAATCAGAAGAGAGAAGTTACATGATTCATTCCAATTCCCAAGAGCAAGCTATGCACCAATCAAAAGCAGTAGAATCAAAGTGCATGTGGCTGCTGTGCAGCTCTCACGCTGTGCTTTGCATCGGCAGGCCGCTACATCGGCGGCGGCTCAGCCCAGGCGCGCAGCGAAGCGACGACGCGGCCGGTGCCCAAGGCGAACAACGGCAGAGGGTCAGGACGCGACGCGGGGCACAGCCTGAAGTCATCGCTGCCTCGGTGATGCGTCGATCTACGCCGGCGTCTGTAGCTTGGGTGTGTGGCGGCGCTTGGGTACCTAGCCGAGTGACTAAACGAGCTGTGTTGTGACCTAGGGTTTCTCTATTTATATGTGTATCTGTCCATGTGAATTGGGCCTGGATAGTTGGGCTTCTGATCTCTAGATGGGCTGAGGAGAGGTGCACATGTGCTACACTCGGGGGCTCGGGGATTCGGGGCCGGGATGGGGCCTAGAGAAACGCCCCCGAACCCGCCCCACCCGACGGGCTGCTTTTGCCCGTTAACAAACCCCATGGGGAGTAATATGGACCTATTTATAGCCCCTAATAGAGTTTTTCCCCCACGGGGATTCAGGATTCGGGTCCCCATTGCCATCCCTAGTACAAGTCCACTAAAATTTCTCTCACGAGTAGGGCTTGGGCCCAAGCTGCCCTAGGCCCAAGTTCCGCGCCCTGCGTGTTGGTGTTAATTTAGGAATTTACGTATATGATATAGATAGAAGCTTAGAACGTCCATTGCTTGTATGCTTGGATTTAAACAACAAGCAAGCGGGGTGGTGTTTCAGTTACAGGTCTTAATGTTCTGCTTTCAGTTTCTATGATAGTTCATACCAACATAATACATGGACGCCTGAGTTTCTTTTGTCTTTTTGTTTGTTAACGTACATAAACTTGTGGCTTGCTTTGGTTTTGTATTGTAGTTCACTGGGAGTTAACTATCTATATCATCTGATTTTGCAGGAGCGGCTGCACCAGTGCCAAAGAAGTATGGATTTCATTGAACTGTAGTTGTTAACGTTGTAATTCTGTCAATTTAGCTTTAATTGTTTTCCAGGCTGTGAATCTTAGTGCATTGGTGTTTGTTTGTTGCAATTACATGAGTGCTGCATGCGAAACTGAATATGCAGTAGGGTCAACTCTCTTACTTCTAAATAAGATGGCATGTTTTCTAGGGTGGCGAGCGTGCCTGTTGGTTTTTTTTTTCCTTTTGTTCAATAATTGTTTACTCAGCTGTTTTATTTTCTACACTTCACTTCTGACTTAGCCATTCAAGTGTGATTGCTATCAATGTAGCCTTTTCTAATGAGTATTTGTAATTTCAATAATAAAATTTGAAAATTGAAGTAACTCATGAAAACTTCAAAATGCAATTAGGTCTCTACTTATTTGGCTTTGACGGTTGCTGCTTAATGACATGCGTTCAGCAAAATGTCCAATCTAAGAAAATTAAGTAAGATTGATTGCAAAGTTATGTTGAGGTTTTGACACATGTATTTTCTTAACGAGTTACTTGTGGCAAGCGAATCGATTATGTATTTTTTTCAATAGCTGTGTATATATTTTACAGGTTGTTACAAACACAATCCTGTTAATAGGAATGACACAGCCGCATCAACTAGCTTCCATAGGCCTACTTCGCAGCCTAGCCCTACCTTTAATAGAGGTGGTCAAGCATCTTCTCATCAGAAGAGTAGCAGTGGAGGTGCCAAACCTGTGCAAAGAGCTGGTGCAAACTATGATGATAAGCTTGTTGAAATGATAATACGACCATTGTGGATAGAAGTCCTGCTGTTAATGGGAAGATGTTGGTAGGAAGCTTATAATTTGTTTTTCATGCTATGGCAAATAAAACTAGTGTTCATTGTAGTGTTCTTATCCTCTGGTTTGATCTGCAGCTGGCCTTGAACAAGGCAAAGCAAGCACTCATGGAAATGGTCATTTTAACCTACCAAGCGAAGGGATTTGTTTACTGGTCTTCGGAGGCCTGCTAGAGGTAAACATCTTCGCTTTGATAATTTCTGTTATATACATTGTTTTGTAATAATAGCCATCTTATGTACATCATAATATACCTTAGGGCTTCTTCTCTTTGGTCCCCGGGGAATGGAAAGACGATGCTTGCCAAAGCTGTTGCATCAGAATCTGAGCAACATTTTTTAATGTTTCAGCTTTTCACTGACATCAAAGTGGGTATGTGGCCATCCTCCATACGTTACATGCTTACACATATTCCCCAACTCTGAATCAAGTTTATTCTTTCATTGCAAACAGGTAGGAGAGGCTGAAAAGCTTGTACGGACACTCTTCATGGTGCTGTCGATAGACAACATCTGTAATTTTTATGGATGAGGTCCTCATTATAAACCTTCTTGTAGTGCACTTGTAGTTAAATTTATGAAGTATAAATTGATGTCAACACAAAATGTTTTTTCGACTCCATTTTTTTCCTTAGGAGTGTTTTTAGTGTAGCCCATCAACATGAGTTGGAACGCATGTCTATCATCTTTTTGGAATGAAAAAAAGGATGTTTCTCTAATAGTTTGCTTCTGAGAACTTCTATCCATTTAAACCATGTGATTAGAACATGTAAATATATGTGTTTCTGCATCACACGTGTTTTGTGTAAAACTTTCCACAGAATACCAGAATGTGCTCATCATAGCATTCTGCTATTAGGCTTACTCTGTTATGCTGTGATGTTGTCATTAGGCTTCTATGGTTTCATGTCACCCTTTTATTATTTTGACTTTTGTGATGCTTGCCTGCTGAGGTCATTTGTTTAATACATCGAGAATTTTTTTTATTGTTATTGTTGTCCACAAATTCTACCAGAACTTAACGTTTGTTCTAAAGCATTCCTTTCCATTCAAATCTATCAAGAAATATAGATGAATGCAAAGATGTTATCTGCATATCTGGCTTTCTGTGCTAAGCTTAGTCGGTCTAGGATCTTAATGTGTTAGCTACTTTTTTTTATTATTTTAGATAGTTGCTTATTGCCCTGTTGACTGCCTTTTACAGATTGATAGTGTCATGTCAGCAAGGTTAGCTAATGAGAATGATGCTAGCAGGCGGTTGAAATCTGAATTTCTTATCCAGTTTGATGGGGTCACTTCAAACCGGATGATCTTGTTATTGTTATAGGTTAGCATCACTATCTTTTTCTAGTTACTTAATTGAAGTTAGCTTGTGTTATGATTGGTTATGGAGAAAATATTTATTTACTACTAGTATCTGTATAACTATTTGTCATGGTCATTATTACTGAGTGTCCATGTTAAAAGCATTTCTGAAATAGGAAGTATTTATGACATGCTACTGATTTGTTTTCCTGATTCAATTCATTTATATAGAAATTGTTAAACAGTGTGTTCGGGTTGTTGTTAAATAACTCCAAACTCATTTTTTTGGTATTATTTTTTGTATACTAGGATACTTCTAAATAGTTTCCAACATTATCAGCAAAAGTTTTGTGATCTTGAGTGATACAGCTTTCTGATTTAGTCATGTATGTAGGTTGTTTTCTCACTTAGTGAGTGATGTTTAAAACGAAAAACAAAAATTCTTTGTCGCAATATTTTTTTATACTAAGTGTCTTCTTTTATTTCTTGCGTCATCTATTAATGGAATTTTTTGTTTAGGTGCTACCAATAAGCCACAAGAGCTGGATGATGCTGTTCTCCGTAGACTGGTAAGATTGTATATATTTGGGACTACTGCCGCTATTTTTGGCTTCATGTTTCCTGCATTGCATTTAGGTCTTCAAAATTTTCTATGCAATAGTTTCTGCTGCTTAATGCCTGGTACAAGTTCCACCTTTGCCCGTGGGTATTGTGGTACAAGCAATTGGTTAGGAACTGGACTAAAGAAAATGCTATTTTTCACTGTTTACAAGCAGGCAGCTTGTTGTGGTAGCCAGGTTTTTTAGAAAGAAGAGTCTGAGGTGTTATTACTTATAAATAATGCACATATCCATATTCTTGAAAAAAGGCTGAGCACTTATATTTTGGTACATAATGCAGTTTGTTTATATAAACCTTTTACTCCTGAATTTCTAGTGCTTATATATTGTAGTAGTATGTATAGGAGCCAGTTAATTTGAACTAGCTTTGCTCCTTTTTTGTGAATGCCATAACATTTATTTCCTATAAACAGGTAAAGAGAATATATGTGCCATTACCTGATCCAAATGTCCGAAGATTACTGCTGAAAACTCAGCTCAAAGGACAATCATTCAAATTATCCAGTAAGTAAGCTGCTTCTTTATTACGTTTTAGGTTTCACAAATGCTCTGTCTAGTTGTTGTTTAAGGCCTTTCTGGTAGCTTCTTTGGACTACAGCACTAGTGTTCATTCCTTCACAGAAGTACATTAACCAAAAGTAAAATTTCTTGGAAACAAAAGTTCGCCCTGGATTACAGTTTATTATTTGAATATTTGACTACTGGAGATCATTCAAAAATGATGTTTTCACCTCTTCTTTTAATCCTAACATGATTGAGTCTATATCACAATTTAATTTTTCCTAGATGATCCCTAAATAGTTTTCAAAAATCACATGACCTAAATTTGCAATGGCCCCCTTCAAAAAGTCACCAACTCTGGATTTTCATACTAAAAGCTTCTTTGGAAATCAGCCTTTTGTTCCTTACCTGAAACATGGATTCTCACTTAGTGATCACTTGCATTGTGGAAAGACTAGTTCGAAAGAACTGGGGAATTTCCAGATTATTTCTGTATGTCTGCATGTCTTTCGGCTTTGTATATGTAGTACCACTCTAAATCTGGAAACTGTCCCCGTTCAGGTCATGATCTTGAAAGGCTTGGCTGCAGATACTGAAGGTAGTTTTATTTTTCTGGTATATTGCCATTCTGATAAGACGACATATGTGTTACTGGTGCTGAAATAAATATGTTTAGGATATTCCGGAGTGATTCTGGAGAGCATTGTGTGAGGAAGCTGCCATGATGCCAATCAGAGAGCTTGGTCCACAAAATATTCTACTATAAAAGCAAATCAGGTATTTCGAGTTACATCTTCATACAGTGTGAGCTTTCTGAAGTGTCCTAATCATATCCCTCCTTTTCTTACTTCATTGTAGTTGCGGCCCTGAAATCGAAGATTTCAAGAAAGCCATGACTGTGATTTAGGCCAAGCCTGCAGAAGAGCAAAGTGGGACGAGCTAGAGAAATGGAACGAAGAATTTGGTTCAAGTTGACACTAGACAATGGTGCGCCCTATGCATCAGCAGTTTTAGTTTGGCCAGTACTACCATCTCCTCAACATAACTATTGGTTTGCAAGTGGTCACGCGCCCATTCAGGCATTGATATCCCTTGCCATCTGTAACATGTACATGTACAAGAAAACCCTATATTTCATGAGCCATTTGAGAGGGGAAGCTAAAGATGAACTCACGTGTTAATAAACGCCCATAGCTTCAACCCGTACCAAAACAGTCATGTAAACAAACACTGCTAAAATTTACAATATACCACTTGTTCCCATTACTTTCTTTGTACCGTATGCAGATACTTTCGACATTCCATGCCATATACTGGTATTTCAGTTATCGTCACTTGAACCGAACTCTTTCTGCCCTCTCGCAGGCCTATCTGAAAGCCTGAAAAGATCAAATTCTTGAGATGCTATCACAACGGAACTGAACACACGAGGCGAACCATCAGTTGATGCCCAGGTCTATTAAAAACCTTTGCTTAGTTCTTTTTGAATTATTTATCAGATTGTTTGAAACGAATTATTTGCGCTCCACCGCTTTAAAATGCATTTCTCAAAAGAAACCTCTTATATTAATATCGTATTGCTTAGATCACTTGTTTTAGGTCATTTGTTTAAGTTTATCTATCAAAATATTCAATCCATCCATATAATAAATCAAGTAGATAATCCGCAGCAACAATATTGTACAATAATCTATTTCAACCGAGGCAAACAGCTCTACCAAATCCAGAATCATATAGCCCATTTTTATCAGCTGATGCCCAGATCTAAGCAGCTCTACAAATCCACGATAAGCCATCTCATGATTGGAGAAGAATGATTGGTGGTGCGCCATTGATGAGGCGCACGAGGAGCTAATCATGTCCCGGACGAAGCCAGCGTCGCGATCGCCATGCGCAGAGCAGCAGCAGGTGGACGTTTACTCCCCCATCCGCATGGCCCATTTCGCGGCCCCCCATTTGCGATTTTTCGCAGCATCAACGGAGAAAATAAAAGGCGCGGATGGACGCAACGCATGTGCCGTCGCACAGAGCTGGATCTCGGCAGCAGCAGCACCACACACACGATGGTTGGTCCACCTCCCCTGTACACGTCCTGATCATTGAGCATACGAACTTCACTGTTCTTATTACCAAGAACCAAGAAAAAAATCCTCTTCTCACCACCGGTATTCGATGGATTGCAGATGACATGTGAGCTTGACGAAGTTCACAGCTGCGAGGGGGCCCACCCGTCAGCGAGTGATTGCAAACCGCCGATATCCGATGACACGTGGCGAGAGGTTACTGAAGTCGATCAATTACATCAAGATGATACAAACCGTCCCGAGAATGCTTCTGATCTCTGTATGGATAAGAAATTGGAGAATTTAGGCTGCAGTGCAGCTGGAGCTACCTCGTGACGGTTTGATAAGTAGATTTGTGTTGTCGGGTCGGCTGGTGTCGGTGATGGCGACGGAGGCAGAGGAGGGAGCAGTGATTTTTAAGTGTGGGCGGCCGAGTTAGTTAGGAGGAGTGATGTCATCCACAGTGTCGCCAAAGACTTGTTCTTCATGGCCATGTGAAGGAAGGAAGGAAAGCAGATCAGGCTTGGGATCATCAATGCAATCCTGGCTTAGGATTCTTTTTGGTGAGCTGACCACCACTTGACCAGAGTAAATTAAGCCAATTAAGATGGTTTTAACTACTACTACTATCACATTCTCTGGTCTCTCTCTACACATCGGTGATCTGTCTGATCTGATCAGATGCAAAGTTGTTGCTGTAACTGAAAAGCCATATCTTTTCCTCTCAGCTCTACAGCAGCTATCTTCTGTGCAAGATATTCAGAGAGGGAATGTGTGTCACTGTGTGGCTTTGGCCTGCAAACGCCTACTAATCCTGGGGAATTGCAGTGGCAATGGTGAATGTTCTGATGATCCTGTTTTGTGCTGAGGTGTGGGGCTGTGGTGAGGGCCCAGGTGTCTGTGCTCCACTGGTGGGTGGCCAGGTTACTTGGATCAGAATGTTCCTCTTCTCCTACATACCCTGGCTTGGTGATGTGGATCTCAGTTCAGCAAGTTTCAGCACCAATTGCAGGTTTATGGTATCATCTTGACACCATATCCCAATGCCCGAATTTTCAAGGTATATATATTTTGCAGCTTTTCATACAGTAAGTACAGTCATTATGTCTAGTTCTATTTACTTACTCCACTAGTTACTATTTTGCATAGACAAATGAAGTTTAGTGGTAAAAGAAACCCATGCTCTTCTGGCACCTACTCTAAGAAACTGCATGCTATCACATAAAAACCCATTAGACCTCAATAATGCTCCATAATCATATACTCCTAACAAAGAGTACTGGATGAGTATAAAGTTCAGATATCCATCCAAAATGCAGGCATTTTGTCAATCTTGAAATTTATGGAGCATGGACCACACCATACTCCAAAAATGCAGCACTCCTATAGGAAGGTGAATAGTAGGACCTTTGGTTGGGAGTAGTATAATTAATAAATAAAGTTTTTCTACCAGCATACACTCCACAGTCTACCACCATACATATACGAGTACTCATGGCACTGGCAGGTTCCCATCCCCCTAAGATGATACACCAGCTTTTGTTTTGATTGTTCGACCATGGCCCCACATGGCAGCCACTTTGCCACACTACAAGAAACCTCTCACATCCTTATACTACAGTACTACAGTAACGGCTACTCTTCTACTCCAGTACACAAGGGAGGCTATCTCTATTCCATGATGGATCTAGAAATGGTGTTCAAAAGAAATGCTTCAGTTCAGGAGGCATTGATGGATGAACGATGGTGTGATGGGTCCATTGTGAGTGCCAAGATGTATGAGGACTCCTATCCCATCACTCTTCTTTTTCCTTGTACCAATTGAAATGAAATTGAAAGAAACCTCCTCTGCTCCCCTCTCAGGCCATGCAAACTGAGTGAAGTGCGCGTGCCCACAGTCATCACAAGAACCTGCCTAAAAGGAGGTCACTTGTCATGGGAATAGATCAACTAATGGGATGCCATTACTATCAGGCATCCAGAGAATAGTAATGGAGTTATATTCATTTCAAAGGAGGGACAAAAGCTGGTCCTTTATGTATCTAACATATTAGTCCGGACGTTATAAAATATAATCATTTCCGACTATGTATTATCGTTATAAATACTTATATTTTGGAACAGATAGAGTAAGTAGTACATCTTTTAGCTTGTTGCAAATTACAATGTACTACACATGAAAACACACAGAAAACTCAGTGTTGTACAAATCAACATCAGCTTTCCCTAACTGAAATGTATCATCATAGTGCAAGTGTTTGGCACACCCTGATCAGATTAGCTATAGGTTAAAGTAATAGTTTTCACCTTGCTGTCCTTGCTCTTGTCACCAGACCAACAAATACCAGAACTTTTGTATCTTATCTCCTCATTTCTGGGGTGTGCCATCATCATGCTTTGCTCTGCCTTCACATGGCCTGTGCCCAACAATAATATGTCCACTGACCCAGTAATGGGCATCAGTACCTCTGCCACACAGCCACTGTTGCCCTTCTTTTGGCCTCCTTTTGCAAACACACCCCTCAACTTCTCAACCACATCAACTTTACCCCTCCCTCCCTTTCAGTCCTTCACTGCATAGAGATGCAGTGCATTGCCTTCTTTTCCTTGGCTAGACATAAGTAGGTTGCATTGTCTGCAGAATAGCTAGCTGGCACCTGCCCTTTAGCTGTGGTCCATGGTGTTTCTCATTCTCTTTGTGTACAAATGCTTTAGTTATTTCCATGGATAATATCGAAGTTGCAAAAAGAAAAAAAGTTTTATGTCATACTCTACATGCAAGACTGTAGCTCCTTTGGAAACACAGGGATAGCGAAAACGTAGCATCTTAAATCATATGGATGGAGCACAGGAAAAACACACGAATCAAAAGACAAAATAGATATCAAAGGAAAATTTGTAATTCCTCCAAAAATTCCTATAATCTGAGCAATCGTAAGGGATTACAAAGGAATAAAAGCAGAGTCATTCCTATTTTTCCAAAGGACCATATATGAATTCTTTCATAGGAATTCAATTGTTCAAAAATCGTCCAAAATTCCTTAGTTCCAAAGAAGCCCTAAAAGGAGATATGGGTTCAGAGGCTTCTAGAGTGTTTCATTCATATTTTGCTTATGGATGTTGCTCAAGCCCTCAATATCCAACTCTGAAGAGTGGGACATGTGTGGACAGCAAAACACACATTTGCATGCAAAGCAAACATTGTGTATGCCATTGCCAACACAGCCTCTCTCATGCAGCACACACACATGTACTATCCACTACACTACTACCCTACTCCAATTTTCATTCTTTTTAGGATGCTATAGTTTACTTCCACATTCGTTCTGCTTCATTGGAGAGAGAGTAAAGGAGGGCTACCCATCACGGAATTCTATGATGGGTTCAATCAATCCATCCTCACTGCATGTGTCCTACGCTCAGCTAGTGTATGTAGTAGTAGTAGTAGTATGATCCATGGGAGTACATACATTAATTGATTATGAAATGCAAACAAGTTGAGAGAGGGCTCTACTGTTCACCTGCATTATCCATTGTAGAGTGCACCTACATTATCATTAGTAAAATTCAACTCACCAGAGCAAGAAGGGGGAAGAAATGAAAAGAAAGAAAAATTAGAAAGGAACAATATTATTTTTTTTGGATAAAGGAAGACGTTATCCAACTCAGCCAATTACATCAAGTTAATACAACCGTACCGAGAACACCTTTCGCAATGGCGAAAAAAGATAACACTAGTAGTAATATACTAAAGCCAATATCTATTGAGTCATAGTTTTTTGTGTATAGAAAGAGGGGAGAACTACTCCTAAATGTGTTGGCCTGTTGCTGATCTGATGGGACCTGTGATCTGCACAAATAAGGGTCACTGGACTGCATCTGCATACACTTTCGCAGGGCAACAGCATTCCTTAACGTAGCACATTGCACTTACTCATCTTGCTGAAAAATATACTCCTACTCCCAAAAGAAATACAGTGCATCTCTGAACATGCACCCAAAAGAAAATCTACAAGCTAAGCAATCATGGCACATCTGATTGATTAGAGTATATTATGAAGCTTTAAAGAAACTAATCATGCATTTGGCTTAATTGGTGGATCACTCACATATTATATGGCCAATTCCTCTTTTTAACCTGATCCTTCTGAAGCCAGTGTAAAAAGCCCACCTTGGAGTGCATGGTGATATCAGGAAACATTGCAGGGGAAGCCTGAAACCTTCCAAGGAATTGCCAGTGAGACCCAGAGAAGAGACAGTAGTGGTAAAAATTTTCTCTACTGTTTGCAGCAAGCTGGTCCCCTAACACATGCATCTCTCCTGTTGCTGCAGCTCTTCACATGTGCCAAAAACGTGGCCATGTAATCGTACCCAGTTCAGTTCAGATTCCACTCAGAGCAATCAGCAATGAAATGGGCTGGCTGATCCTGATCATCTCCATGGTGTTCTTTGCGCAGCAAGAAAACGAGAACCAAACCAGAACACATGGCTGCAGCAATGGTGTTCCATGGATGGCATGCAAATCGATCTCCACAATGGCAGAGCAACCCTTTTGACTTAGTCCAGAATAAGGCACGCAGCTCTTGTCTCCCATGTCTCCGGCTGGATGATCTTGCTGCCCTGCTGCTTGTATTTACCCACTGGTCATGGCATGCATGTATTTTTATGTATTGTGATGTGTCGCCCATGCTCTGTTTGTTACTACACAACAGTACACAAGGTTGCAGCTCCTGCATTACTTCGGCAAAAACTTTTCACCAAAGCACAAAAGAAAGAGATTCATCAGCAATGTCATGGATTCATTGAGGCAAAGATTTGATGCATCCTGTTGGCAATTGCTAAACACAACTTAGAGAGAGAGAGAAATGAGAAAGATAGAGGCTTTTGGAACTGTTTTCATATTGTGTTGGTTGTGGTGTGTCATTGCATGAATGAATCTGCTGCTGCTGTATGCTAGCTGAGCTGAGCTGCCCTACCCTGTGTTTAATTTTTTTTTTTTCTCTGATCTGATCTGCTCATCTTTTTATCTTGTTTTTTCCTTTGGGGTTCTTGGCTTAGCATGGCAGCATGGTCACAGTGGAGAGGAGAGCTAAGCTGGCTATAGCTCCTAGTTCGTGGTGAGGCTGCGAGAGTTCAGATTAAAATCTGGCATAAGCTAGTCGCTAGTTGAGCCTACACATGGATGATATATATGTAGCTTGTATAGACCCATGTGAGCTGAATTGTTCTATCTCTGCAGATTGCTCTCTCTACTCTTTTCTTTGCTCAGCTGGCCTACAAGTAGCCCAGGCATTGCATTGGGCTTGCTCAAAGGCTACATCACACACATAACATGCAATAGGTCAGCTTTGCAATAGGTTGACAAGGACGGTCAGAGGCATGTTTAATTTCAGAACCTGACCGTCTTTGGGCAACATCAGCAATGAAAAACCAATAATACACCTATAAAATATCTGAATAAAGTGCGCTCATTATGCAAAGCTATAACAGAAACTCTTTCAACTCCTGAATATTAACCAGCTAAGGGCAGGTAAACAATAATCACAACAAAGGCCTTCAAAATTTTACTCATTAATCATATGGAGTTCTCCAAAAAAATAAAAAGATCCAACACTGGTGGTTCCCGATCTTTGGATCCTGTGATCGTGTGAGTTGCATCAATGAAAGGATTAATTCTAAAGCCCCTGCAATTGCATCTGCCTCAACTCTGAACCATTGGCACCTATAACATACACAAACTGGGCCACCGCAGCCTAGCTAGATATTGTAGTAAGAGTACCATATATACACACGGCCTTGTGTTGTGTGCATTGATGCAGAGGCCGGCATTATTTTTGCTGGATAGGGCCTTGTGTTTGGGCATTTTCTGCGATCCTCGATCATGTAGCAAGTGTGACAATGCACACAGAGCATATATAATGCATATACCATATATCAGCAAGCAGCAGCGCAGCAGCAGTTATACTATAATATACTATATAGTAGTAGCTGTAGGCTTGATGAAGTGGAAGAGGCCATAGCAGAAAGATGCAGGAACAACATACTATGTAATTACTTGCATGCAGTAGATGCTGCAACAAGAGAGGGGGTCAGAGCTACATGTTTGTGTAAGGTGTTAATGTCCTTAATTGGGTATTTCTCTTTCCGTAGCGTACGGCATGCATATGTGGCTGCCTGCCTGCCTGCACCAGCTGCATATGCTGCATACTTGGCAGTTGGCAACTTGCCATGCAGAAAATATAGATTGTCCAAAGAAGCCTAATTAGCTAAATCAAACTAAATTAAGGGTTCATTTCGAAAACATCAGAATAGAGGGCAACATGCTCAGTGCGGAGTGTCCATAGCCCGAACGGCTAATAGTTACGTGTTTTCTGGTTTGATCGAGTTAATTTTTATATGTGTCCGATGGCCATCGCAGTGGAGACACACAACGAAGCCTGGGCGTGTTACGCTGTCTGCCAGAGGTGGCTCTGCCACTTGGCACAGGATTACAATGTCTTATATTAGAATCCCTATGGGAATTAGAAATGTAGGAATACTCTAATATAGTCTTTAGAATACGCAGAGAAAACAAAGAAATTATAGACAAATAAGAGAGAAACTGTGATGTACAACACATCATTTTTTGTTTTCTTACCAAAATTTCTATGAAGCTAGCTCATTCCATGGGTTTTCCAAAGGAATTTTCAGACATCTATATCCTTTGTTTTGATTGAGTTCATCATAGAGTTTATCCTAATAACTTTAATTCCTCTAAAATCCTTCACATTTTCCCTTTGTTCCAAAGAAGCCCTAAGTGTTTTTTCCCTTTGGGGTAGGTTGGGTGGCGATTTTAAAAATATTTTTAACTATTCGGTTTTAATGTACCGAGATTCAGGGGTCATCTGATCTATAGAAATGCTGATGGAGATTGTGTTAACTACAGGAATGGATTAAATG